>OOFE01029956.1:6957-28461 GCA_900323365.1 Monocentris japonica | reverse complement strand
CAATCTTAATGCTACAGGATATGAAGACATTTTAGCCAATTGGGCGCTTCCAACTTTGTGGCAACAGTTTGGGGAAGGCCCTTTGCTGTTCCAGTATGACTGTGCCCCTGTGCACAAAGCGAGGTCCATAAAAACATGGTTAGACGAGTTTGGTGTGGAGGAACTTGATTGGCCTGCACAGAGCCCTGACCTCAACCCCATTGAACACCTTTGGGAGGAATTAGAACGCCGATTGTGAGCCAGGCCTTCTCGTCCAACATCACTGCCTGACCTCACAAATGCTCTTTTGGTTGAATGGGCACAAATTCCCACAGACACACTCCAAAAGCTTGTGGAAAGCCTTCCCAGAAGAGTGGCGGCTGTTATAGCCGCAAAGGGGGGTCCAACTCCATATTTATGCCCATGGTTTTAGAATGGGATGTCCAGCAAGCTCATATTCAATTCAATTAAAACAACAGAAACACAGACACAGTCACTGTGCTGCTTTAATGCATCATTTTTGAATGAATAGGAGAGATACAGAGATTACAGATTTCATGATGTTGATCTTGTCGACAGAATTACAGACAGTGCCCCGCCACCATTTACCCAGACGTGATTGATCACAGATGTCAAAACAAAAAAAAATGAACGAGCAGACGAAACGAGATGGAAGCAGCAGGACAGGAAGGTGAACTGCAGGACCGAAAGCAAGAGCAAAGGTGTGGTGAGAAACACATCTAACCGAGCGGAGGCGTGTGGAGCTGCAGGGTAATGGAGATGGAAATGTTTGGTCTCCCCCCACCTGCCTACTGATGGATGAGTCCTGATTGAAGGGGTTGAAGCCACTGAAGGTCTCTTGGCCTGAGGTGTTTCATCCCCTTTTGCTTTATTCTTCCTTGATGTATCATTGGCTGCTGCTTAATTTCCCCACAGGGATCATTAAAGTTTCATCTAATCTAATGTAATCACTTCCTGTCAGGTAGCTATTCTCAACCTGCCATTAGCTTAGTTTGTATTTGGCAACATACAGGCCTTACAGCTTTATCAGTTTCCTTTTGTCAGTATTTGACTAAAATCCATGAAAATTACTATATAATATTGATGAGTCATTGATTAGTCCACCACAGTCCTTTCATTGTGTTTAAGTTGTGAATGGTCTGTGATTGGAGCAGCAATTGGCGTGTGATTATGATTCAGGTAGGTCTGCAATCATGGACATGAGGCGTGACTCTTAATCAGAGTATAAAAATAGGATCTTTGTTATATTTATTATTAAAACATGACTTTTCAGACGTTACAGACGTTCATTTAGATTAAGAAGGAAGACAGGGGACAGGTAAATGTAGAAGTGGAGGAAGGATCTCATTTCGGAGCAGCTGGTGACATTTTCTTATTATGCCCAGGGAGTGGCTAGGGGTATCCTCCACGGTCCTAGAGGCACTGTACGTGGAAAAGAGAATGCCACAGCAATAGATAGGCTGCCCAGTTTTTCTTCCAAACTAACCACAAATATAAAACGTATTAATTTCCTGTGCGGCAGATGACCTTTCCCAGGTGTTAAGAACAGGAAATGTAAAAATACTGGGTATAGAAGCCTTTCAGGTTTTATAACACACCCTATGGTGGCCATATTGGAGGTCCTCAGCTCTTGTCTCAACAGAACTGAAAAGACATTCTGTGCTGTTTTTGACTAGGAACTGATCATTTCCCCACTGATACATCTAATCAATATTGTGTTTTAATGTCAGCTTGTTAGCTAGCTAACCATAGTATCTGGTCAGCTAACCATCACTGTCTTGTTAACACATCTGATTAGCACACTAGCTAACATATCTAGTAGAAGCTAGCGTTAGAAGTGGCTAGTAGTCACATGTTAACATGAACTAAATTAGCTGGCTGGCTAGTTAGCTAGCTAACAGTTTGTTCAGGTTAACTGAGCTGACTCTTCTCCAGCTCCAACTCAGTGTTTTGGAGTAGAAACTAGGGCTGAAGACAAGACAGTTTACTGAGTCACAGTAACCTACATTTGGAGACAAATAACTGAAACTATCTATCTACTTTCAAATAAAACATTACTTGAGTGAACAATGTTTTTCAGGTATCGCTCATTTTTCTTGCCTGGTTGTTAAATATTTAGCCATTATTTGTATAAAGCCAAGTCGTCACTGGAAGTAGTGATAACCACTATTAGGTCATATTAATCAGCGGTACCGAGCAGCAAAACAGACATTTATTTGTATGAAAATGTGACAGGTTATAATGCCTCTGAAATGCCAAGGCATTCTGCTATCTTGTTTCTCAGGTAACGACGAATGAAAGGATTGAGGGAGGCAGCCGACTGCAGTCTAGAAGGCCTGGCTGAGCATTTAACAGGACAGGACTTGGTCAAATAAAGGCTTATTTCTGGACAGTGAGAGGATTAGGTAAGCTGATCCAAGGTCTGTAAGAGGGTCTCGGATGACTGAGGACATGTTTCACCATTTGTGAGCGAGTGCAGTGCTAAGTCATGTCAATGAATCCTTCACTCAATGTCATGCCAAATAGCTTTGGATATGTAAATATTTAATGTGCGTCCTCAGGACGTGCCAGCAGCCCGCCTCACTGAGGGGAATCGGTCGGAAACACCACACTCCAATGTATTGAACATGATCATCATAGATTGCATGGGAATTTGCTGAGTCAGTGTGATCACACATCTTATAATTAACCATTGTTGAGACCAGCAATTGATAGTTGTAGAGCATTCAGACACAAAGTAACTCGCAATGCAAAAGTACTATTTTTCTTCCCAAAATTAAAGTTTCTGTGTGTGAAATTATTTTTCTGCTAGCATTAGCATATATCATCACAAATAGAAGTTGACACATAGCAATTGGTAAGCAGTGGTGTATGTTGGAAGTTTCATCATTCAAATGAAATTTACCACAGCCAGCAGCCAAAAAAGTATTTGAATTGTTCACTGATAAGAAAATGCTGTTGTTGAGTAGTGAGTTTCTCCCCCACAGTCTGGGCTGAACACAAAAGGTACCTGGGTTTTTGACATCCAGACACCAAGGGACAAAATAAACCAATGGAAAATGTAGCACTGATCATTGCCACAATTTATTTGCAATGAAACATTCAGAGATAAAAACCTACATACGCTGATATTCTACAAATAAAAGAAAAACAGCTTGCTAGGAAAGAAAATGTTTGTCATATCTTGAATTGCCAACAGTCATGAACAAAGGGAAAAACAAAATTATGTATTTACTGTTATCTATAGCCTGCATATGGTCATTTATCAAAGTGATTCCTCTTTAAGAGATGAGTCCAAGGTGCTGCTTGGTGGCAGCAGCCTTGGTGGCTCTTCAGGCAATGGAGAGAGAGAGAGAGAGAGAGTGAGAGAGAGAGAGATGGTAATCCAGAGCCCCGCTGGGAGAGTGTTTTCCATAAATCATAGAGACACCTTTAAATGGGAGAGAGCCATTAAAAAGCTTTAGTGTTGTTTTTCTCTCTCATCACTCCTTCCCCTGGTCCCCTTTGGGGATGGCCGTGATGAATCCAAAGGTGGGGGCGGCTGTCGCTCTGATCATGTGATCCGCCCTTTCATTTATTTTGGTCCCACTCCTAGATTGAATCTTAAAAACGTCTAAGGTGACTGTAGATGCTCTTTGATTAATGATAGATGAGACTCTTCACCCATGATATACATGTGCCGCACTACCTATGGGTTTCCCCCAGTTGATGTAGGAATGTCCACAGGGATTTTTCGACACTGGATCCACGGAACAATGACTGACTCCCATCGCCAATATGTTGAATGTACATGATCATCTCAGTTATTTCATATTTGATTTATGGCAACATTTTACCCCGCAGTAACTCTTTTCATTAACCAGGAACGCAACTAGTGCATGGACAAAAACATATGCTGCAGTGGTAGGATAGATTAGGACCTGTATACACATTAGAGCATATATTTGAAATAATGTAGATGTTATTACACATTTCAATAGCCTTAGGATAAAAGTGGCAGAATCATATTTTCTGTATTTCTCTCATTTACCATTGATGCCACACTGGTGTATGTAATTGTGGGAAATATCAGACCTGACTGAGATGTATGAATCCTTACACAACCCATTCATCATACAGTAATGATACAGCGAATGCGTATGGCAGCAACAGCATTGAGCTGTGTTGGGTTCCATTGATGTTTCTGTGTTGTGGAGAGCAAATGGCACGAGGCTAAGCAAACCAACACTGCACATGATTTGTGTCATCATCCAAAAGACAGCAGCTCGATCAACCTTGTGTTGTCAAATAACAACTTAAAGTCATCGTTAACTTAGAACTCAAATTTCCGGAGGACCCTCAGCAGCCCTGTGGACTGCAGATTCCACTCTTTACGTTTTTGCCAATCAACCCAATGTGGTAAAACATGACCAACTGGCTGTTGTCTGCTGGGGAATGTGGTCCTTTCCCACAGTTTCTCTGTGGCAGATACCCCAGTCTGCCACACTTGTCTAAGGCTGCGTTCTAGAGGTGTTGGAAAGTCAGAGATTCCGATTTACTACTAGGGAAAACGAAATGCAACGGCCCTTCAGGTCAGGATTCCAAGGCGGAAACTCAAGATTTCTCAACCTTGAGGTTTCTGAGATGCAGTTATCTGACGTCATGTGACGATCGCGCTTGATTTTCAGCACTGCATGACCTTAAACCTCTAAACACTTCTGTGGTAAATGGTCAAACATACACATATGACTTGTAATTGAACGGTCAAATCAGAATTTGTCAGCGTTGCCATGACAAGTAAATCTTCTGTCATTCACCTGAGATAATCGCCATCATTTTGGCAGCTTGGCTGAGCCGGCGTTAGCTTGGAGGACAACAAGACACAACAGTGGAAAGAAAGCTAGAGAGCCGACTTGATTGGTATGTGGGGAGACACCTCAATTCAGTCAAAAGTCAAAGGCACATATCATAACTGAAATGTGCTGCAAACAGAAACAGATGTAACATCTTTTGTTATTGTTACTCTGCACGTGTGTCTTTTCCACATCGTTGTCAGTTCTTATTGTTTTGGACAGATATGGACAGTCAGCCAAAAAAAATTGTCTTGTACTGTTAGCCAGTTAGGGTGCTTCGCTTCGGGCACCTCAGCATCAGTCACTGAGTTCTGGGATTCAAACCAGCAACTTTCCTGTCACAAGCTCAAGCCTTTTTCTGCCTTATTGCACCATTTTGAATGCTGCAAAGAAGTGGGCGAGAAGTGTTTGTGAGGGGGGGAGGGTGCTTGTGTGATGCTGGGCGACCCATCACATTCTCCCTGGAATGGCCGAGATGGAGAGTGACAGAGCCTCATGGTACTTTTGTCAGAGAGATTGTCCCCTCTTGGACCTATATGTGTGACGGGGGCAGTGACATTTTACAGCTTGTGACATGTGTTTGGGCGAAAGCCCTAGGGAACACATCCACTCGAACTCGAACACCGGATGTGGCTCCTCATTAGGGTGTATTAGGGAGCATTGCACCCTCAGATAAAATTGATGCACCCTCAGTTTTAAATGCCTGTTTTCCCCATTCATCTGCATTCCATTCAATGCCACAAAATAAGTAATCAAATACCTTTTGTTATACCTGTTGTTATTTTGTACTTTATTGTATTCCAAGCTAAAAAAATACTTGCCTTAAGATGAAAATATTTTATGCAGAGTTTGAGGGCCAGTTATGGCGCAAATATGCCAAATTTAGATTCACCACTACCTCAGGCTACATTGACAGCAACCAAAACTGCAAAAAATGCACACTGAGCACAATTCTATCGATGGAAAATGGTCCCCCCTCTCCAATTTCAGACGCCACCGCTGTGTTTTCTAATGCACAACCGCGCCTGCTGGACACTGGGTGCAGATTTCAACCAGCAGGTGGGAGATTTACTGCCTGAAGACCCCTATCATCACATTTGCTCCGTACTGTTGACATTATGACCAGGGTACATTTCACCAAGTAATGCATAATCTGTACAGACCTGCAAAATATGCCTTTCAGTGTATTGTTAGACTTTAAAGCCATTCAGTGCACCAGAGTGAGTTCCCGCCTGCTGAGGCCTCCTGCTGTGCAGACAGACAAGTCCTTTCCTGCTTCCTATCAGAGCCCTGCTGCTGAAATGGCCTGTTTATCTGACAGAGACCTGGGACTCCTGAGCCTGCATACTAATCCTGGGAAATGGCCAAATCAATGTGTTTTGTGTGTGTTCTTGTACTTCTATCCTTGTGAGCACCAGTTTGAGTTTTAGACGTTCACATTTTGGCCACTTCAAGGGACTAGTTTAAAATGAGGATTAGGGTTCAGGGTTAAGATTAGAGTTAGGATTAGGGTTAGGTTAGGGCAAGGGTTAAAGTTAGTTTAGGATTAGGATTTAGGTTTAGGGTTAAGATTAGAGTTAGGATTAGGTTAGAGTTAGGAGTTAGGGAAAGAATGTAATCAATGGAAGGTCATTGCAAGTATAGTAAGACAAGTGTGAAAAAGAAATATTTGAAGTTGAAAGCATTTGAGCATTGACCGTGTTCTTTGATTAGGTTCTGTAAATATTTTTCCACGTACGGTGTGTATGCTTCTGGGGAAGTTTGCATGCGTGTTTATGTGCTTCACACATTGTGTGAGCGCCGTCATCCCGTCAGGACTCTGTCCTTCCTTGACAAATGGGAGTCAGTAGTAGCTTGTCTAGAAAAGGATGGCTGTCGCCATAATTGCTTATCGGTCTCACACAGCCTTCCCTCCCCAAACAATACAACATTTTAGAGGCAGACATCCAACCAAACCTAAATCCCACCACCAGAACCTGCTGCATTGTACCAGCAGAAATTTCGGCCCCCACATCCCTCTCTGTCTTCCGCCTTCCAGGGATTATTCCTAGAGATTAACAGCAATGTTTTTCTCTGTTCATGGGTCAGATTTGCTTCCTGATGTGACGATGGTCTGAATCCTAATGAAGAGGCTGATAGCCTGTTTCCACGGCAATAAAACTGTGGGATGGTTTGTGTGTCTGAATGCGTGACTGGAAGGAAACCGAGGCTCCAGGCTGTCAGACCTGGGGATCACAGGTGGTTGTAAACACACGGATACACTTTCTCATTTTCCGCTGCATTCAGATCGGTGATGTAGTGGTAAATGAAAAGGGTAAACTATAATCCCCAGTCATCATCGCAAGGCAAACAACAACAGGTAGTAGGTATGGTGGGCCTGGCTTCAATCATGACCAATCAAATCACCTCTTTTCCTTTCCTTTAAAAGCAGTGTGCTTTACGCCACATCGCTCTGACATTATTAGTATTGTTATTTACCAGTGGCTTGACCTATGCTGACTGCTTCACCACTGCAAACACCAGGCATGTAACGCGGCAGAGCTCAGGTCATCACCTCCATTCTCACACAGAAATGAGATGTCCCAATGCTACATTTTTTAGGGCTGAACACAGCCATTTCTTTCCTGGGTGACCAACCTATGCCATAGTGTTGCCATAAGGGAACTAGAGATGGTGAACTGCAGTTCGTGGCTACAATGAAGTTGAAGCCAGGAAATGTAGCTAAATGGTTTGGCTTGGTTGATGGGCTTTGTTGCATTATACATACGTATTTACTGTAGAAGTTCTGTTACTTTACTGAAATTTTACTTAAGGAGAAGTAAAATGACTGGTGTGAAAATGTACTTAAGTAAAAGTAAAATGTAGCTTATTCAAAATGTACACAGAGTAAAAGTTACCAAGTTACTTTGTTTCAAAAAACATGTTTAATTTTATTGGAAAGAAAGAAAGAAAGAATCTGAACAGGTCACGGCCAGTGGTTTGAATCTATTGACTCTCTCTGATTTTCCTTTACCTTGTTTCCCTCATTTATCACTCGTAAATTGGCCAGTTTCTGATGCAATACTAACCATACTAACCCTACAGAATATGTACTCTGTAATGGATGTGATTTAAAATAATATAATGTACAATTCTTCAGTCAAAACATACTTAAAAAGTAAATTACTAACTACAAAAAAATCTCAAAAATACACAAAAAGCAGCTCATTTACCTTAACAACAGTTCCATCAGAAACACTCTTGTATTTGGCGGTACAAACTATGCTCTCTAGGGTCCCGTATGAATCCATAAAACTATCACGGCTAAAAATCAAAACCAGTATGTGCAATGGATTCATCTTGAGCCAAGGAATCAGAGGAAAAATTTATTCTCGGCCTTACAGTTCAGAAGTTATTGGGCCAAATTGTAATATTGCTCGTTATAGTGCCATAATCTGGCCGATCTGTGTCATTTTCTTTGCCTGAGTAATGGGGGAGATTTGAAACTTACCCACCAAATTTGACTGCTCTAGGACGTACGGTCTCTGAGGTTCAGATCGTTTTAATGTAGAAAACAAAAACAATAGATAATTAATACGAATACATACAGACAAACACACATAAACATTTCAATTTTGAGCCTATGAGTCTTTTAATGAGAATTATGTAGGGCAACTTGTACAGTCAGTGTGCATTTGGACAGCATGAGGGAGTGGAAAAAAAAGAACAAAGCCTCTCACTGGTCTCTCCCAGACTGACAGCCGAGTTTGCAGCCCAGATAAGAAATTTACCTGTCAATCACACACGGCCTACCCATGATGCTCTCTGCTGCGCCGTTTCCCTTCACAGATTTTATGTGTTTTGATTCAATGTAATTCTCATTGCGTTGCATGATTCGGCTCTTGGCACGTCTTGCTGTTTTTTTCTGGGAATGCTACTTTTCGGTTTATGTCAGATTAACGTGCATGCCCAGGCACTTCTGGAAACATACCTGCAGACACATGCACCAAAGCTATTATTAGAACGAGGCCAAGATAGAAGATATTTATGTTCATTCAGATGCTAACTAACATTCATTAACATGAAAATGAACCGAGTCCAAATTCAGTCGGGGGGTCCCGGGCCCTCCCCATGTAATTTTGACAATTTTAGGGTATAGGGTCGACTCTCCATCAGAATACTCAAGCACAATATGGGATAAGTGAATGGCTTTGGAGTCTAGTCCTTGAAGTTTATTTTATACTTTAACACAAATTTCCGTAATTCTTTTTAGTACTTTGCACAGAACTCAGACAAAAAAAGATAAATGTATTTTGACGTAATTGCAGTACAATTAAATGTGGTGTTTTCATTATTTTGTTGGTTACCCGTAGTCAGCCGGCCTGCTAACAGTAGTCTAATAATAAGTCATATTGGCTAACTGTAGATAATTAAAACAGTTTATATCATACAAAAGAACAGAATGCTGTTAGGCTTTCAAATGTACATTTTGTGTCCACAACTTCCAATAAAATGATTTTGATTCCTGGAAACAAAATGTGTGTGCTTCAAGCAATGGATTCACTTTAGCGGGCTAAAACCCCAAAACGTGTGATGAGTCTGTCTGTGGTGTGTATGGATGTGTCTCCTATCTGTTTCCAGGCTGGTGTGTATGGGTGTGTCTCCTATCTGTTTCCAGGCTGGTGTGTATGGGTGTGTCTCCTATCTGTTTCCAGGCTGGTGTGTATGGGTGTGTCTCCTATCTGTTTCCAGGCTGGTGTGTATGGGTGTGTCTCCCATCTGTTTCCAGGCTGGTGTGTATGGGTGTGTCTCCTATCTGTTTCCAGGCTGGTGTGTATGGGTGTGTCTCCTATCTGTTTCCAGGCTGGTGTGTATGGGTGCGTCTCCTATCTGTTTCCAGGCTGGTGTGTATGGGTGTGTCTCCTATCTGTTTCCAGGCTGGTGTGTATGGGCACGTCTCCTATCTGTTTCATACCGTTAATATTAGCAGTGGGGATGTCACTAATTTATTGTATGCTTTTTTAAATAAAACATTTCCAATTACTTTTTAATACATTAATACATTATAAAAAATACTACATGACACAAAGAAATTACCAACATCACAGAAAATGTAAGTTACTGTATCATTGCTTTAAAACTTGAGGCAGGAACTGTATTGTTAGTCCCACCCACCTCCTCATCTAGTCAAGTTCTGCCCCAACACTTGTCAGTCATCTTGATGAGCTGTCTACTTTAAAACGGCATCTAGCCTGCATCTAGATGATGTAACCAGCATCTATAAAGCCGCCACAGGTGTCGAAGAAGCAGATGGAGAACAAAGCCAATCTGCAAAAAAAAGAAAGAAGCAACACTGATGTTTGAATGTGTTTTTGAACGTGTAGCTTTGCTGTTCTTTTCTTACCGCTTTCCATGTTTCCATGTTCCATGTTGCTATGACTTATCTGTGCTGTGGCCGCTAGCCTCACCTTAATAGCCACAACCCAGCCCACGGATGCAGGAGAGAATCAAGCGGGTGGGCTTGCTCTCACTGCATCCAGGAACCTTTTTAGCTGTGTGTGTTTCGGTCTGCTGGAGAGCTGTCCTGCTAGCTTTGGGGCCAGAAGCTGACTTGGTATCGGAGCTGAAGGTCAACCTGGAAGAGTTGAAAAGTGGCAGTCGAGACCTGAATTCTACAAATGTACAAATAAAATGCGTGCCGGCCAGTCAATTCTCCACTCCGTACTTGTATCTCTGTCTGTTGCGGCGCCGGGGATAGCTAGCTCGCTACAATAATATACAGTCAATGCAAAAATCCTTATTTTAAACCTTAAATCTTCATGAAAATATCCCAAATAAAGAACATGCACAAATAAATATGATATACTTTCATTGTTTAAGAAAAACTCATATCCCTGTGTGCAAAAATATGTGACCTCCGTCAATCAATAACTTGTGGCTCCTCCTTAACCTAGGTGTGAGACACTTTGTTGTCTATTGTAGTCTCTAAGCAGCAAAGTGGGCTGGTCTGAGGCATGAAACTCCCGTGCTGAAAATGAGTCCCACTCCTGCCCTGCTTGAATGTTTAGGATCATTGTCTTGTTGAGCAGCCACTTTCGGCCCAGCTTCAGCCCTCAGACTGATGGACTTCCGTTCTGGTGTCCCGCAGAATTCATGGTTCACTTAATGATGTTGAGTTGTCCAGGTGCAGAGGAAAAAAAACAGCCCCAGACCATGACACTCTCTTGGTGGTGGGCAGTTTTGGGTTGTCGCCAAACATGCCACTTTTGATTGAGACCAAACAGTTCAATTTTGGCCACATCTGTCCAGAGAACAGTTCAGGTGGTCTCTGGCAAACTTAAGATGGGCAGCTTTGTTCTTTTTAGACAGCAGAGGCTTCCTCCTGGCTACCCCTGAATGAATCAATACCATTTCTAGTCGGTGTTCTTGGTATTGTTGGTGGATGCAGGTCATCTGAAGCCTGCTACACACTAGACAAATTTTAAAACCCTAACCGATCATGAAAATGCATTGTATCACACACATACTGACGGAGTTGACAGGTTTTTTCCCCCTCAAGTCGGTAATATAGTCACACCAGATGACAGAGTTATGGCCGGGGGTCAGACACTACATGATATGATTAAGATTCCTGTGCAGAATCAGGACCTCTAGTCTCACAGGAACTCACGCAAACCAACGTGAATTTAGTCAAAACAACAATGGAGGCGAACAGGGCAGTGGCCAAGTGTCAGATTTAGTCTGTAAAGCTTCACACTACCAGATAATCCTTGCTGATACTTGGTCCCAATGAAGCCTTTGATTGGGGACCCGGCCCGATTCTCGGAAGTTGGGAAGTATAGATCCTTTATTTCCGTTAATAAGGATTGCATGCTAAAAACTCAAAATTTCTATAATTTCTATAAATTCTATTGTATTTGTTTATCATTATTTTAATTAATTGAAAAATTCTGTGATGAAATGGTCAAGTGACCCGATAAATCCAAAACAGTGATCTGATTAAAACAGTCACGTTTCATCATTGTCACTTTCTACCACCTTGACAGTAAAGTGGTGGCGAGTCATGTCATACATGAAAGGGAAATTTGAAATCACAAATCAGCCAGTCAGTCAGTCAGCAAGTTGTTTGATCAAATTACTGAATTGACAACTGAGCACTCTCTTTTTCAATTCACATTTATTTTTATCACCTGCAAATTTACTTTTACTTATTTAACTGCCTAATTTTTGTTACTTTCACCTCTCTAGGGCTGGAGGCCGCTTAACTTGCATTTAATGATAAATGGAAATTTTATAGTTTGAAAGATAAATGATGAATGATATTCCACGTTTTAAAGATCACGACAATTAATCACTCAATTTTTCAATTCATCACCATTTTCATCCTATCTACGTATTTTAATCTTTTAATTTGATTTTTTTTGTATATTTGCCCATATCGATTTCATAGATCATAGCACCACTCGATGCTCCTTTCCCTTTTGCTTTCTTTGCTAGGAATTTAGTTTGTGCGGCTAAAAGACATTTATTTGCAAGACACAGGTTTGGAGAGGTCATTAAATGTGGAAATTGCTTTTCCATAAATGGTGATTGTCAGCACCTTGAACAGGGGGAAGAGGATTTGTCTCTTTGGGGAAATTGTTTGGTGCTCAGAGTGCTACAATCATAGAAATCAACAAAAGCCTTGCAGGGTATGAAGTTTACATAAAACCATTGTGTTCAGTGAGATAGATCGATAGATAGACAGATTACATCCTCCTATTGCAATGTTTTTCAAACATCTTGGCCTCCCAAAATTTCGGGAAATGAGCATGATCTCTTACAATAATAAAATATTTTTCACCCACCACGAAAGGCTTACATGGAGGAGACATGACTTGAAACAGGAAGTAGTTTGACATTGAAATGGCACAGTGAAAACTAAGGTTGTGGAGGTCATGGGGGTTGATGATAGATTCACCATGCAATCCTTTTTTTTTTTTGGCCTTTCTTGGACAGTTAACAGTAGAGAGAGACAGGAAAGATTGGGAGAAAGAGAGGAGGGATGACATGTAACAGAGGTCCTTAGACCATTGATCCACAAGGACACCCTATGGAACACATGGCCTAGCCAGGGAATGTTTCAGCAAGTCTCACTGAAATAAAAGGAGTTTCAGACAGTGGTAGAGGTTCAAACAAAATCAGAATCAGAATCAGAATCAGAATGGGGGTTTATTGCCAAGTAAGTTTACACATACAAGGAATTTGCCTTGATCTGATGGTGCAACATTTATCAGAAGGAACACAAGTCAAAAATATAAGAAGAAACAAGTTAAAAATATAAAATCTAAAAAACACCAAAAAACAATTCACATAATAAATAAAAAGGTAAAAAGAAAGAGGTAATAATAAAAAGGTTCTTTATTATTAACGTGAGGAGTAATGGTTCTTCCCAGTCGAGGTTCTTTATCCAGGAATATTGGGCGACCTCAATGGGGAGACAGGAGAGGGTTGAGACGTGGGCTGGGCCTCCTACCAGGGTGTCTGAGCCACTGTTGTTCTCCAGGGGCCTGGCCTTTTACTTGTTCCTGCTCCAGAACACAATCTTCCCTCTTGCCAGGATTACCACAGTCTGCACTACATAAGCTATGGGCCCAATGGGCGCTTACTGCACTGTTGCCTGATGAGAGGTCTGGGGTTTCTCCAAGAGGCTCCTGACTGAAATACTGGAGAAGTAGGTCAGCTCTAATTAGGGAGAAGGAGGAACCTGTGCTGCACTGCCAGGTGTCAAACATGTCTATTGGGAAGTACTGGCCTTCAATGATCTTCCCCAGTGGCTGCCGGCACCTGCATGGCCTCTGTCCATGGTGCTGAACATGCTCAGTGGAGCACCAATAGGGGCGCCACAGCCCACGCGATCCTTTATTTAATCAAAATTAGCCCTTTCTTAACTAATAAACGATCTATTTTTACCAATTTTAATGGGTGTAGTGAAATGAAAATTGCTTAAAGAGAATTAGTGCAAGTGCAAAAATCAGTAAAACCTAAAACCTTGCAGTTAAATCAAGCAGGTAAGTAGAATTGGATGGGTAAATAATTTGGTATGGAGTTTGATGTTACCCATGCAGGTGAAAGAAAAACACTATGCTGTGATCTAAAGAGACCTCAGAGGACCTCAGGAAGAGAGTAGTGAGAGGGCATCAGTCAGGTTAGAAAGTCATATCAGAAAGATTTGGGCTCCATCAGTCCAAAAAAAGAAAAACAAAATAATATAGAAATGGAGAGCACTTAATATGACAGTGACTCTCTCTAGAAGTGGACGTCTTTCTAAAATATCACCAAGAGCCACCAGGAAAATATTAAAACAAGTAAAAAAAATAACCCAAGAAAAACATCCAGACATTTAGAATTTAGTCGCAATCAAAAATGTTTGGTCACAAGCCAAAACACGCACCACTAAAATAACTGTATCCCTACAGTCAAGCATGGTGGTGGGAGTGTCATGGTCTCAGGCTGTTTTTCTTTTTCTGGACCTGGACGACTCAACATCATGAAGGGAATCATGAATTCTGAGGAATACCAGAGAATTTTACATTTTTTTCAAGCAAATCTACCAAAGAATGGCTCATGAATTGGCCAAGTCAAAGTCCTGACCTAAATCCTGAGATGCTGCATCAGGAACTGAAGCGGCTGTTCATGTGAGATGCCCTCAAACCTCATTGAGTTGGCCGAGTTCTGTAAGGAGGAGTGGGAGAAAATCCCTCAAGGTAGATGTCAGATATGTTTTGCACACAGATAGAAATATCTGAGTTTTGTTAGATAAATCAGTTTTATTTATTTGTCCATGTTCTTCATTTTGGATATCTTCATCAATCCTTGTGGTTTAGGATAGGGATTTTATAAAGTTATAATAATATAATGTATTGTGAGACTTTATTGTCCCAATTAAAGAAAAATTCCACCTTGGGATCCTCTCACACTGTTAGATATCATCAATCTGAGATGTTCAATGCATTATTTTGCGATCAAGCGTTGCCATTTACTTTTTTGGTGTGTCCACTTTCCCTCAACTTGCCTCGTCTACTACTGCCGATTTCAATCCTTTCTTAAGAAGCCTTTCGACAATCCCCAGATAATGTACTTGGACTTGTTCCATTCAGCTATGGGTTCTACACGTTAGTGGAGAGAGCGTTAGCTATAGCATAGTAGGAGCAAGAGTTGTGCCCCTTACTCAAAAACCCAATATGTCTTGAGGCTGCATTGCATTCTGGTCTATTGAAGTTACTGCCGGTAGAGACTATTGGTACCTCTTCCTCTTCTATGATAGAAAAATGATGGGTCTAGAAAAGCAGCCTTGCTCTTTGCTGTCCAAAATTGGATATTTACTGTTGATGTTTTAGGTAGCTGAAAATTGTTCTGCTATCAAACTGCATTGTAGCTGTAAATCTCTTGACGTGAGATCAGGTCGTCTACGTTTGACCAGTTACCCATGAACAAAAAGAAGAAAACCAAACAAAAAAATGGTCCCAGGAATGCAAAGTTAGAGTTAGGGTTATTATAGCTGTTTTTAACACTGTTAGTGTTTAAAGGTGGATTTTACCTTTACGACAATCACTATGTGTGTCTTAAAAATGATGATTTAGTCATTGTGGTTCAACATTCTCCACCTAAATTAAAATGTAAGTTTTGAAAAGAAAGTCACACATAGGCATCAACTTCTCTATTTATTTGTCTAAGAAACTAGTTTCAAGCATTTAAGCATAAGTCTTTGGATCAAAATGTGTTTAAGATCATGAGAAACAGTCAGGTGTGTCCAAACTTTTGACTGGTACTGTATATAATCTTAGAATTGGGCCGATTTTAGACGTCCCCTTATAGGTCATTCAGCATTCCCATACATAATATATGCCAGTAGTGGAAGTATCTGAAACCACACTGGGACTCAGGTTTTTATTTATCCTTTGGGTTTTTATTTGCGTCACTGAAATCCTTCTCCTCGCCGTGGTGGAAAGTTTCAGGCACTTATGAGAAACTGGAATGTAAGGTGAAGGGGACAGATTGGCCCTTCGGGATGGGATCTATTTCTCTGGCTTCCTCCATCCACTTCCTCCAAACAAACACTGACGGGGAGCTGTCAGTGCAGCCTTGATCTCTCTCTCTCTCTCTCTCTCTCGCTCTGTCTTAGCCTGCCTCAGTCATGTCGGACTGTGTTGTTCTTTTTTGACGACAAGACATCACTTATTAAACCCACAATGTTCTGTGCCTGCGAGGCTTTTTTTTTTTCTCTCCACACCGTTTGTCTGAGATTGAACAGGCAGGAGAGGAAAGTCTGCTTCGTAGATGAAATGAGATTCTCGCTCGGCCTGTTGGACGTGCCCTCACCACACCACTTATTGACTTTTTCTTTGTCATTTGAGTTATTCGCCTCATTTCATTTGGGTCTCTAATTTATGAAACCAGAAAGCACTTCAGAAAGGAACATTTATCCAACCATTTTTTTGTGCTCTACGCTGAAGAAATGGTGCCATTTTCTGGAGCATCCAGTTTTGATAGGCTGGGACATATAACTTAATAGTTTTTACTTTGTGAATAATGTCAAATAAAAAGAATTATACTCACCAATCAAAAAAATAAGTCTTGACTTTTGTTATCACCTCCTCTAAATATTAGATTGAAGTTGAATTATCGAAATACCACATCCTGTCCCTATTCTTTGGTTAATTTTCCTCATAATTTGTTGCTTTTCGAGCCATCTTAGATGAGAAATGGTAGAAAAATTTGCTTTCTCTGGGCGGAAGTATTCCCATGACTTTAATTTTACTGATCAAAGAGATGACAAGAACATTGCTGTCAAATCTTTTCACTGCAAATAACCCCAACATCAAATATCGTAAAGCAGCTGCTTAAACAGCAACACAACGCCCAATGGACCATCCAAAAGGACAAGCAATTGGATGCAATTGGCACTTTTTAGGTGCGCCGGAAATGTAATACCATAAATAATGTGACCCATAAATGAAGCCAAATTACTTTTGAAATGAGTAATGAGTAACACTTCTTGGAATAACGAGTCCAGAGGTTTTAGACAGCAGAAGAATGCCTCTCAGTTTCACTTCAACCTTAAATAAAAGCTGGCTTGCAGCTTGCGTTTCTTGTGGAACCTGTTCATTGTGTGGGCTCTTTTGTTTGGACAGTTGCCTAGATTAATAAAACTGTCCGACTTTTCCCCATCCAAACCCACGGCAGTGCCACAGACGGGCCTCGGCAAGTACGAAAAAAAAACAAATTGAAAAAACAACAACAGACAATCCATCAAATGTATTTCAGAACGCCTTCCCCTTTGCCAACCAGAAAGCCATATTTCCTGGGCACTGCTCTAGCGCTCTTTCCTACTCTGGCACATTTATTTGCTGCTAAGCCTTTTCACTCATCAGTTCAGCCCCCCCGAGAGAGACATCAAAGGCGGATATTCCAGCCAGCATCCTTCAGAGCCACAGTGACTCTAATCTGCCACTTTACAGTTCTTACACAACACCGTAGGGGAACCTCCGACGGGATGGCATGCCATAATATCGCTGGTACTGTCAATAGAAAAACGCCAACATTTTCAAGACTCCTTGATTGCCTCTTATTTCAACACAGTCCAAAATTTAGAGTAAAGTTTAGGCAAGTAAGACAACTTTGGCAAAGGGTTAGGGCTACGTTTAGGCAGTTAAAACGACTTTGTTAAAGGTTAGGGTTTGGTTCTGTAGCATAGCCAGAAAAGCTTTAGTAGGTTGGCCGACATAAAATTGGCTGGACCAAACGTTTGGGATTCATCATAGGCCTGTGAAAAACAGAGAGAGAGGTATGTGATTCACATGAGTGAATTTGAGTCGGTTTAGGGTAATTTTACTTTTGAATGCTACTTAAGCATGAACCATTCACCATTCGTCCCCACGCAAATGTGTGGGCCTCATGCCTGGTAAGGTTTAGGCAACAAAAACAATTTGGTGAAGTTTTTGGTCGTGGAAAACTTTTGCCCACAGAAAACTTCTTGGCACAAGTCAGGAACTGAAGGTAAGTGTACCCAACCTCCACGCCCTTACTTTTCACCCCGCTGTTTTGATGTCAAACTACTCCCATGTAATCCTTTCATGATGGGGAAACTTCAAGAAGTGCATTTTAAGACATTGTGCTCATTTCACATGTAGAGGAAGATCAGGTCTCTCTTGGCGCTGACATGCTGTTCTGTGCCAGCAGTCTCTAGCTATGAACAACAAATACAGTAAAGATGAACAGCTCTACTGGGGGTTTCAAGTGAAGACATTCTGCAGAAGTAGATTTACTCTTGATACTGTAATTGAGTAACATTTTTTTGGTGTACTTTCTTGAGTAGTTTTTGAAGTCAGTAGGATGTTTCCGCACTCTTTCCACCTCTGCATGTATTGGCCAGCTCAGTAGGGTTGTCAAAGCCTGAATCTCAGGTGGCTTGGTTAACCGTTCAGACTCCAGGCGAGACCATGGGAACAGAGGAACTGCGCTGATTACCAGAGTGTAGGTCCAAAGCCCCATGACTCACAAGGCTGCCGTAAATTACCTCTGCATTTTGGCAAAACAAACACACCACAGAGGAGATTTGTATAAATGTCATAGCCATGATTTGCCTTGTATCATATATTCTGTAATAATTTACAGCTCGTTCGTTGTATCTTACAACGCTAGTCTGACATAGGCTGACAGAGAGAAAGGTGACAGGGCCACTTATTTGAAAGATCCATTACCTCCATCCCAACAGGTTAATGCACTCCCTGTCGCTGATTGAGCGGAGTATTGAATTTGAAGCCGCTGCATCGCCTTATTGATCAGGCCCGTTTGACATCCAAGAGGACGGTTACGTAATTCGACTGCGGCCTCCGTCCTTGGGGACGCCGCAGTAAATCAGAGCCCATCTACTCATCTCATCAGCGACTACATGGGACGGTGATTGAGCGGCGACTCCACTCTACGTTGTGTTTTGGCGTGGCCACGCACCGGTATGATTCAGTCCCGTGGGTTCCACCGTATGGCCTTGAAAGTCAGGCGGCAGGGAAGGCAATTTATCAAAGTGCAGGGAAATCATTCACGAGGACTTTCCCCTCTCGCTCCATCCAACGGCTTAGTGAAATATATCGCTGTCCGAAGGGCGCTTCGGCCAATCAGAATTGGTGTAATTCACCAAGTACAACGGGGAATTTGACCTTATTGGTGCTGGCACATTAAAAGACAGTAATAGTGCATATAAGATGTACACTGTGACAGCAGACAAAACATAAAGATACTATATATAAAAATATACATTCAAAGAGAATTGGTCCAATTGATGTGCAAATGACAACCGAAGAACTGGACATTTCTTATATAGTGTCTATACGCAGATCAGCAAGATTCAGTCAGTGTGTGTTTGTGTGTGTGTGAGAGAGAGACAGCATGGAGGTGTGTCGAGGGTGTTTTAGGAAGGCGGGCCGCAGGATTGCCAAGTATGCCAATTTGATGTCGAGCAGCTGACCAGTTGCATGCACTTGGGACGTTTCATTGCCCAGATTGCATGGAGCTTAATCTTCATCAACCAGTGATGAAGATAGCTGAATTGGAGATATTTACGTTGAGCCTACTTTTCATCTGAGCATGCAAGAAAGTATGTTTCTGGAATGCTGATAATGCATCGGCCTAAAAATTGTTGTCGGAGTACAAGGTTAAAAATAGACGCTCCCTCAATCCATCAGAGCACTGAAATCAATCAAAGGTAATTTTAGAACCGAAAGTTCATGTGGAGGCAGCTGGAATTCCACTTAAATCAGCCCATTATATTATATGATAAAGTGTTATAACGTGACGATAAGCAAGAAATCACTGTGATTATAGCTATAATTAAGGAGACGATGGAATGGGTTAACAAGACAGATGAGCCCCCGATCGCGTCCATTACATCATCAGTTTACCACACACAGGCTGTTTACATGCCATTTAATCTGCTAATCAATCCCTCCCTGCATTAGGTCAGCACTCAGGTGGCCGTGCACTGGGTGGGAGGAGCGAACGCCACCCAGGGAACACATGGAGGCCGAGCCAGGCCTGGAGGCCCTCTGGTGTGCCACCTCCTGGCCCCCGGCGCCCGGCCCTTGGGCAATCCTCAACCCCCTATAACGCAGAATGACAGATGGCTGGCTCAGACAACAACGCAGCACTGATGCAGCGAAATGCCAACTCTCCTACCCCGTCTCTATCAAGTTCTTTATAGGCTGAGCAGGGCATAGGGGAACGGCGCAGGCAGTCAAAGTTCTAGGTCAGTCCTGTTTTTAGGTTTCGTCACGAGAAGGAAGCAAATGACAGTAGAAGGGAAAGCAGTCTATGGCAGGGAATGCGGTTTTCACGTGCTTGTGGAAAATCATGGGGGTTATCTTAGCTTGTACCTTACACCCTAGAAAATGAGTAAATGTATCTTCAAGGCGGTAATCTTTGAGATACTGTTTTGGTGCTCGGCGCTCCCTTCCCAGAGATCACCTGTCAATCAAACAGTGTGGCCAGTACTGTCTTTTTTTCTTGCAAAAAATTGTCTAGCAATGAAAGACGTGTATTTTCTGAATTAAAACACAACTAGGGTCCTGTCAAATTTTAAATCTGAGATTTTATTTGGTGTTAACCCTGCCCACAAGCCATCATTTTGCTTTTTGATATTTTAACATTAATTGCATGTATTTGCATGTACATTCAATCAGTATTTATCTAGTAGGTAAAATATCGACCATACCCGACACCAGAATTTAATTTGGGCAAATAGGGTGACTATGGCATCTCCATTAGGGGGGATGGGGCGTGCTTCTCTGTTGCAGCCCCACTTTGTGATTTAGGCTGATAAGGCAGCTGGACTTTTATGTAACAATCTCGCCTACTAGTGCCCCTTTAAAGGTTAAAAGGGCAAAGGTGTCATTAAATGTTATTGTTTTGTGGTGAGTTGATTCACCCTCTCTTCTTCCATGTCACGTACTGAAGGAATATAGGTGGAGGGAACAAACCGCTCCAGACTGACGTGACACC
Source organism: Monocentris japonica (assembly GCA_900323365.1). Lineage (NCBI taxonomy): Eukaryota > Metazoa > Chordata > Actinopteri > Trachichthyiformes > Monocentridae > Monocentris > Monocentris japonica. Next base: position 7,615 of record OOFE01029956.1, on the reverse strand, counting down.
TAATGTTCTGCCAAGAGCAACAGTCCCAAACAGAGCTATCTTTATCGTACTGACGTGTGATAGGGAGGGTGTTACACACACCCACACACACACACACACCCACATCCTTGTACTTCCTATCCTTATGAGGACCTTCCATCAACTACATTCATTCCCTAAACCCAAATCTTAACCCCTTGCCTTAACCTAAATCTAATCCTAATTCTAATCTTAAAGCTGCACTAGGCAATTTGCTGTGACATGACATCAGTTAACGCTTGGTTACTGCTTATCGGTTACCAACCTGCCCGGTCTGTGATGCTTTATACTAAAGGATGATAGAGGCAGAAAGTCGTCACTTCCTCTGGGGGAGATGTTCCACCACCAACAAATAAAGCCCTTCTATGGCATCTCAATCGGAGGATGATGTGCTCTTCCCTGTTGCAGCCCCACTGTGTGACTTAGGCTATTAAGACAGATGGACATTCACATCCAAATGTTAGCTTAGTCCTAGCCCTAACCCTAAGCTGGCCCCTTGTAAAACTACCAAAATGGCCAAAATAACCCCACTTGAAGTTTTTTTTCTTTTACAAGGATAAAAACACACACACACACACACACACACACACACACACACACACACACACACACAAAGAAACAGTAGTCAGAGATTATTTGG
>OOFE01029952.1:2282-17135 GCA_900323365.1 Monocentris japonica | reverse complement strand
GAGGGCTGCTGTCGGGTGCTCACCTATACCTCCCTTTGTCTGGCTGGAATTAGCATAGCAATTACTGTCTGTCCCCACACACACACACACACACACACACACACACACACACACACACACACACACACACACACACACAAACAAAAGAAATAGATCATACAATATTATTTTAAGAATGGTGATTAAAGCTGAGTATGGTCTTTGTAATGATGAAGTTTATATAGAAAACTGGGTTCTGTTTATTTATAAATACAAAGTCTATGGCACACACACACACACACACACACACACACACACACATAGCCCAACTGAACTAATATCTACTATATATAACTGTGATCCTAATGTGATCCCATTTACGCTGCCGATGACATCACAGTCTACTTTGTTACTGCAGTCTGAACATTAGCTTCCCTGCAGTTTCCCATCAGGCCACAGGCACCTGTCTCCACGGCGACTGACGGGAGGCCGTTGAAGAGTTGAGGTCTTCCCTCCCCGTGATGTGTGTTTATGTTCAACAGAGACGTTTCAGAACCTCAGCCTTACCGGACCAGAGCCACAGGTTTGGATTAGTTACTTATCAGCAGCAGTGGGGCAGGATCGTGGTGCTAACAAGGCTGACACCAAAAACCACACAACCCAAACTGTCCAAGAATCAGCCTGACAATGTAACTGCTCAACCAAATAGCTACTGTGGATACAGAGGGCTTAGTAACATATCGCTGTTATCGGGTGAAAACCTTTTAATGACTTTCATGTTTTATCTTAAACTGAAGGATTACATGGTCCTCTACAGGTTGAGGAAGTTCTGCAAACCTCAGGCTTATGAAAACCTTTCAAAATCTATTGGATAAACTGAACTGAAACTGTTGTTCAGCTAAAAACAAGACTGTTTTCTTAGTTAGTTTCTTAGATCCACGGTTTTCCCCCAATAACAGCGATATGACACAATTTAAAGAAGGAAACACCAGTCCATCCAGTTTATACTTCTGCTGCTGCCACAATTCTCTTTTTTGTTTCCTGTATATCTTTGTTGTGTACTATCTAAAAAAATTTTAAAAATTAAAACGTGGTCTGCCCTGTACATGTTAAGAGTTATATCTGGGCAACATGTGCAAAATTAGTTCAGTAGGTAGTTCAGTACTGTATTGTTATTTATTCTATTCTATACTATTCTATTTTATTGTGCATGCTTCCAGTGATACAAAGGATATGGTTTATTACAAAATAAAAGCCTTCCTGGCGTGTCATGCAGCAAGGTTTGAGTTTGTCTTTAACACTGTGACTTGTCTTTGTCTTTAAGTGTCTTTAGCACTTTGACCTTGCCGTGTTGAGTTTCCAGATAAGTACTGTTTAGTATTCACAAACCAAAACAAAAGGCGACGTGTTTGGGTGTGTCGTGTGTGTGTGTGTGTGTGCATTTGCTCCAGAAAAGGTAGAATACCAGAGGTGCAGCCAGTTACACCTCACAGACTACAGGGTCCTGCAGCCTTTCATTAAAAATGCTCTTCTATAGTTACATAGTTACATGCAGTTCATCTACTTATTCACTCATCTTGAAGCTGCAACTGTTTTCCACTCTTTCAGTGCTGATGCTGCTGTGCATCTAGTTTGGCTTAAATGTGTTTCTCTCATCATCTTCTGCAGTTTGATCAATATTTCTGAATATGAACAATTTTCTGCTGAGATTCAGTAATCAAGACTTCATGTGATGTCTTCAGCAGATTATTATCTGGCACCGACCCCTTGATACTAAAAGGGAGACCTGCTTTGTGGATTCAGAGAATGTTTCTTTTTTTGCTTTGTTTGAGTTTCAACACCAATGGGATTTGTTTTACAGTGATGCTAGCATTTCTGAACTAGTAAACACACATCCCCGGAATATCACCCTGGGTACGGACGGCGTCCACAGTCAGTCTCCTCCCCGTCTCCTGTTTATTGTCAATTTAGCGGCTTCAGTATTTCTATCTTGATGGCATCACAGACAAAGAGTCTGGTCTCTCTTGTTTCAAGCTCGGGATGAGACTGCATTATGTTCTAAACTGTCCTCCATCATGTGAATATCATGGGAATTCTGCTTTACGGTGGATTTCAAACCTGTACTCACATCAACCAGGATAGGTGTGCATCCACCTAGCCTTGAAATTGATCATGAATCAATCATTGATCGTACTGTTGATGTAAGCGGTGAAATGAAACCAGTCAAACTAAGTGGCCTGACAATCTTAATATACTCCTGCTCAGCCCTGACCTGTGAGCACACGGCAGCCTGGCCAAGGTCACCTTCCACAACTAAATAACAGGCCAACCCCCACTTCCTACAGAAAGGTACACATCTACAGTAGTTGTAATATAGGCTATTGCTGAACAAATCTTTTTAAAACGAATATATCCTATGAAATTTGTCCAGCATTGGGAAAGGAGTATGTTTGTAAACAGATAAGAAAATAAAAGAATTTGATATTCTCACCATAAATCGTGATAATATTTTTATCCTGACATTTAGTGATTTTATATGGTTTCTTTTATTTTTATTAAATGAGGTAACCGAGTTCCAAGACACCAAAGCATTTAATTTCTCTTACATTGATAAAATACTACGGCCATAAACCCGTGCACAGAACCACTTCTGAGATTCAATGGAAATGCGCGCGGGTGAAGGATAAACAGCGAATTTTCTTACGGGATACACTTTAAAAGGTCGCTTTGGTGAATAAAACATAAATGAATTGTGAACGCTCTTTAACATTACCTCCCCTCCGAGTTGCTGAAACCCGGCCGGCATGACTTTGACAGCGCCAGACACCCAGTAGCAGTTGCCGACAGATGCGTCTTCGGTGCCAAATGGAGACCCACGTGAGATCTGTGGCACTTCTGAGGAAAACTTTATGGAAAAGTAGAATCCACGTCAAAGGAGAAGCCCAAAGTTAATTAATCTTGTGCGTCCTCTACAGCGTGTCGTCCCTTCTTTGAAGTTTGTGTTGTGTTCGGTCAACTGGCATAGAGTGGCACCTGTACACCCACGTCGTGGCCAGAGGGGAGGGGGTGAGGCTGCTGCAGACGTCCCGTGGGCTGGTCTCGAAGGCCGGAGACAGAGGTCGTCCTTTGTGGCCAGAGACGCAAGCAGGAAGCTGTCTTGACCTTAACCACCATTGGCTGAAGCCAAGAGGAGAGTGTTCTCTGTACACAGGAAGACCAGCATATGGCACAACACAAGATTGGGGATCTTGATCTTACTTTTTTTTTATTTAGAGGGTCATGGGTTGTAGCATATCAGGTGGGCCAAAAATGTGATTACCTTGTAATAAAATTAATCTCAATATCATTGTTCAATAGCAAATTGAATCAACAATCCAAATAGTACATCTAATCACTCGCTGGAGCTCTTTGGTGGGCAACAGGGAATTTTGCTGAAGGCCAGATTTGGTCTCCAGGCCTTACCTTTGCAGCCCTGTTGCATAATTTCCACTGACTGTTTTGGAAACTGTAGTGTAGATGCAAAAAGAGGCAGATGTGCAAAATATGTGGTATGCCTCTCATGACTCAACGAGGACCCTGCAGACAAGAATGTGGTGCATCTTACTCATGAGGCACAAGATGGTAATATGCAATTGAACAAGTCAATTCATAGACCTCCAACTTCTTTGAGATGCATCAGGTAAAATATTAGAGGCTACATTTATGGTATTGTTAAGTCAGAGTCCGATGCTAGGACCAGTGTGGTGCCGTGACTCAACACTTCCCATGGACAGCAAGAAGGGGCTCGTCTTTGCCACCCTAGCTGTCATTGTCTGTCTTTTCAGCAGCCATAAAATCCCTTTCTATTTTAGAACACATGCCAAAGGGGTCATGCACCATAGCTGTACACCACTAGCTCACCACCTTCCACAAAGCCCCCCCTATTACACACAAAAAGCCTAATCCTTCTCAAGGCAACAGGTGGACCCTAAATTCAGGGCGTACCACTTGAGTTGGCAGTGTAGGGGTAGGTGGCCAGGGAGCTGGTGTGTCCTAGGCGGGGATTAGGGGGGTGTGGTGTGGGAGGGCGGCATTGGGCGGGTAAAGTTAGGACTTAGCTCAATGGAAAAATTTCTTCCCTGCGTCTCTCAATAAAATTACCCCCACCCCTCGCAGACACACCCCCGTATCACGCCACTCTCGCTCTCTCTCTGGACTTCCCCTCCCTTGCCTTTTCCTCCCATGCCTCCCTTCATACTCTGATCTGGGATGCAGGTTGAGAAAGAGAGGTAGAACCTGACACCCCTAGCCAAAGCCAGGGCCCCAAGCACAGTCATGTGTGTGACTCCAACCAAATGTAGAGAAACCTTACACCATTAGAGCCCCCACGTGGCATAGCTTAGGGGCTCATGTACGCAACCAGGGGCAGATATTGTCGATAATAACACATTTGCAATTGACACAGTAAAAAGTATGACATGAACTCGTACAGAAGTACAAAAACGTATAAATGAACTGTTCAAAAACTTAAAATCCATCTTAAACTCACAACCTGATGCATGCATTCGCATGCATAGATTCTTGAAACAAAAACAAATGTTCAGCGTTATTTCGTAGTGCAAATGTCACTTGTGTTGTCCCAATACTGGAAATGCCAATCACAGTGTTGCTGTTATCTGAAACTAAAGTCAAGGCACCTCATGGATGCACACACCGTGTGACTGCCCTCTATTACTCACCCAAGTGACCTGGGGAAGCACGCGATATAAATACTGTTCCTCCTTGTCATGACAGTGTGTGTGTGCGTGTGTGTGTGTAGTTTGGGGAGGGTCAGCTGGTTCAACATCATCTTACAGTAAAATGAGTCATGTGACGACAGGCAGGTGCTGCGCTGTGTGGTCACTGTCAATGTGTGACACTCAACAACACTCATACTGAACAATTGCATCTATGGAATTTCAATCCAGTTGTTTCAGGGAGAGAAATCCAGCATCCATAAGTCTTCTTCATAAGTCATAAGTTCTTCTCTGTGGAGAGAATAGCTACCCCAGATATTAGGCAATGTTAGGTGTGAAAAGTCAAATCTTATATGAGGAGGCCACTCAACAACATGCCTGCACTCATCTTGGACTGTATCCATGTCCTTGTGGAACTGCTGGATGGGAATCAAAATATATTCTTGCAGCCTCTTCCATGTTGGCTGTCCAGTCACATGACGCGCCTACTATGAAAATATATCAAATAACGCATTGCATCGGATTAATTCAGTTAAAATACTGTGCTACAACCTCTGAAAATTTAAACTCAATCACGCAAATTCAAAAACTACCCCTTTTCCCCTCTGCACTGGTCTTATTTGACCTCACTAGCACCATTTATTATTTCTATATACAGTACTAGCAGGATCAAGTTCATGGTGGACGTGTTGGCACAGCTACCTAGCCCTAAAGTGGTACCAATAACTGCTCTGTGCTCAGAGAGATGGACGAGAACCAAAATTCAATGCATTCTCTTTGGATTTGACTTTGTCAGTTCAGGGTAAGACACCAATAGCATGGCATGAGTGCAGCTATATTCTCTGCAGCTATAATTCCCAGTGGTGCAGCATTTATCTTATCGGCAAGGAGTCATTTGAAGGGTGATGTGAGGTGATGTCATCCAGCTTGTTAGAGCAGATTGAAGAGCATGAATGAATAGCATGTAATATGTAAAATCAATTAATTTTAACTTAAAGGGACAATCTAGTCTAAAGCACAATCTACGCACAGTCCAAGGGCAGCAAGGTGGCCTAATAGGAAGAGCCAGGTTCAAGACCCCATGCTGGCAATACTTCCTTGACTGACCTTGAACAAGATGCTGAATTCCTGCCAGCTCCAGGGACGCTGCTCTCTCACCTCAGGGGAGGGAGGCAAGCCAAGAGGGTATGTCCCTACACTGTCAGAAATAGGGGTACAGGATCATTTCATCAAAGGATGACTGAACTATCCAACATCATAGGACTAATATGTCATTTTCAGTTGCTCACTGTTTATTGGGCATGGATTAATTGAAATGATCAATTGCTCCATAGGATTTCTAGGATATAGTGATTTATTAATATTACTATTATTATTATTATATGAACAGGAACTATTGTGGAGATAATGCACAGGTTTTAATGCACAGAATTTTGTGATCATAAACCATACCCTAATATTTTAAGCTATCTCGGTATGAAATGCTTTTGGACAGATACCATTTTATTGACCTCTCTCATTTATCATTTATCATAAAAGACCATTTCGACCACGATATCGTTCTTATCATGCTGCCTTCACTGCCGAGTGCAAAAATTGTAAATACAACTTGTCATATTCAACCGGCTTATTCAAGTGCTTTTGGCTTGGTTGGTTGTGCTGCAGCAGCAGAATGAAGAAGACAAAATGTGCATCAGACTTGTAAATGATGTTTTAATTATTTCACAAGTCTGAGTCAAAATAGGCATGAAATCAAGACGACTTGTCTTGATCTCGCTGGTGACAGAAAAGTGAAGACCAGACTCAGTTGTTACAGGCCTGCATGCAACAATGCTAATTCACATAGAATGCCTTATAATAACATGTAGTATCAAGAACAGATTCTGTGCAGTCCCACGGCTGATTTGCGACGATGACATGTAGTTCTTACGTGAAGAGGATTGCGGGTATTGTGTGGAAATTTGCAGCTAAGGTGTAAGGATTCATAGTTAAAGTACAATTTTCACAATAAGATACTGTTCAATAAAGAAGAGACATGATTTGTAGAAAATCTCCATATTCGTCTTTGTCTTCTTCTTCTGTGTTTATAGGCAGTTGGCATCCTTTTAAAAAATTTCTTTTACCACAACTGTTGACATGGCTTTCATACTCCGCCCCATAGACGTCACATTTCGGGTATCAGAGAAAACATAAATTTCCCCCTTCGTATTTTCCCATTTGTTGGGTCGTTCATGTGTAGCTCAGAACTTAATACCGAGATTTCCGATAGCATTGAAAGCAGCACAGTTCCGCGCCGTTCAATTTGAAGCCAACATGAGAAGAGAGCGGCTCGGGATTGGAAGTTGCGTACAATGATCTACTGAGCACGCGCCTCCCCTTCTGGTTTTTCGGGAATCCCCAACAACGTGCTCTTCTCCTCAAAATATTTTGGCTTTTTCCACTAGCAGCTCGCCAGCATTTCAATTTTGACTGTACAACTTCGACAGTGACTCAGAGATTATTTCGGGACAGCTGTAGCGGGAGACGAGGTAGCCGTTTGATTTCACGCGTGTGATTTGGTGAAGTAAAAATAGAGACTTAATTTGTCCGATAAGAAAGTTAGTGGTGGTAGGTTTGTCAAATTCCAAAACGTAAAGCTAACGTAGCTAGGTTAGCTAAGCTAGCTCTGGCTCTGGCTAATTAACTAGCTCCCTAGCTCGATAAACTGCCACCCGGGGCATTTCAGCGGAGTTGCTAATTCAGTCGTTAAGATATCTCGGCCAATAAAAATGTTTAGTGATCGAGTTAATATGTTGAAAACGAGTTGATGGTCGAGCGTCGCTAAATTCATTCAAATGGTGTTGGCCTGCTCTAAAGAAAATGGAGGCTTAGCAGGCTTAATTAGCGTGGCTAATCTTTCCAACATGTTTGTTTTGAGCAGCAGCTGATGGTAGCTCATCACTGCTGTTAGGCAAACTGGGTATTAATCCAAACATGTCAATTAGTATAGGTTCTGGATTATGGTTGTCTATGGGGCTATGTCGTATTTAGCGATAGTTAACTTTGCTATATTAGCCCACGAGCTAATGGGGCCGATGGCCTACATTTTCATCTCATTTCCTGTGTGACATGAATCTGATCTTCATTGTAAGCCGTAATGGCTACATTTGCAGCTCCTACTATTACAGTATATTATTTTCTTTTTACTATCAGTAAGTATGGTATTTTTATTTCTTACCTTTGTCTTTCTGAACCTTTTGTTTTGTTTTACTTTGCCTTTTCTACCGAGATGGGTACTCTTTCCCAGCTAGGACATATTGAAAATGCATCTACCTCATCAGTCTAACTAGAGGTTCTCTTCCTCTGAAACACCACAGCAATCCTGCATGAACGAGGGATACAGGATGGAAGAGCCAGGCTTCGAGGGTCTTCCTCTGAGCCAGAGCCTTCCGCTCAGTCAAGACTCATTCCAGGAGCTTTGGGAAAACGTGTAAGTTAAAAAGTTAAAGTTTCATAGGTAGTAAAGCATTTCACAATCTACATTTTGTCTGGACATGTTAACCGATTTGTGCGTTCATCTTTTCTGTAGCATAACGCCTTCAATCTCCATCATTCCAGCTGTGACTAATGAGACCTGGATGACTGATGTGGGTGCATCGGTAAGCTAACCTACCCATACCGCTTGGCAGTGACATTGTTTATTTGTTGTTGGAGAAATAAGTAAATAACTTGGATAATGAAGCTAGAATATCATGAGATAAAAGGATAACTTCAGCTTGGGTTCCATTTCTCAGCAGATAACTGATTCTTATCCCTCTCCCCACAGCTCATACACGACCCTGTTCTCCCTGAAGTTTTTGATGAGCGCTTGTTTGAGTTGCCCCCAGATGTGTCGCCTGTGGACAACCTGACTCCCCCAGCCTCCACTGTGCCAACTACAACAGACTACCCTGGGGAGTTTGGCTTCCAGCTGCGCTTCCAAAAGACTGGCACAGCCAAGTCTGTCACTTCGACAGTGAGTAACCTTAGCCAGCCATGAGGCACTACGAGTATTGAACTACTACAAATCGCCACTGGTGATTTGTAGAGCCCAGAGACTAGTGACTAGGTGTACATGTGCCTGATGTCCTGTCACATGTCTATCCTGAGCGTAGCGAGACAAATTACTAGCAACCTCAGTTGATATGGTTAAGAAGTGTTTGAATCCTGGATCGCTACGCATCACAGATAAAATGAAATATCAGTCTGTAAAATAATTTTTGTTATGGCCCTGAACAGTTTAAAGTTCAGATTAACAGGAGTTCATCTATGGACTGAGATAAGTGCCACCAGTACTGTTTATTTTTCCCAAGTCCCCGGATGTGTCACAGAGAACTGAATTTGAAAACCTATTGAATGTTGAATTTTTACTCCAAACTAGACTGAAATAAAAGTTGACAGTTGAATGCAATGAGAATCAAATTCAATTTCAAACCATTATATTCAACTTTAAATTGTGTAATACAAATTAAAATTTTGCAGTTCAATTTTTGAATTCAATTGTTCAAGTTGAGCATAACAAATTCATATAAATTTAATTCAATTTCTGGCGCAAATCTCAGCCCATAGTCATCCTGTAGAGCACAGCAGAGATTAGAAGTCCACTATTTGAACCCTCCCACAGAAACAAAAGGGGTTTCTGCAGCTTCACATGCCTGGAAGCACCATTCACTCTTGACCTCGGTCACCCCCATACTGTCATTCTTAATTGTAATTCTGTTAATTTGCTTAAAAATATCTTAACAACACAGGACTTGGTGATTTGATGTTGATTAATTGAAGGAACCATGCTATTTAGTAAGTTCCACCGACTAACCATGTAGGTTTTCACCCAAAAGTTAAAAGTAATTTGAAGTCGGAGAGAAGTCAAAAACGTTTTGTACTATAACAGTAAAGTGAACGATCTTACCTTTTAAAATATCCATTCTTTTGTATCTCTCATGGTGGCATTCATGTGGAATCTTATTCATTGTGACTATTCGCTAAAATTTAAGGTCTAGATGTCGGTCACTGTGTTTGAACAGCCAATAGCATGAAGGTTTCCACGGTGACTCACAAATCAGGTCACTGCGATTGGCCAGTCTAGTTTGAGGTTAGGGTGTTCTGCCTTTAAGCTACCGCCCCCCGCGACTTGCTCCCTGGTGTCTGGGAAAAGTAGCAGGCTGGTTGGAAAGCACGGCTCTGACATGACGGGGCATGTTCCTTTCCTTCTTCCAGCACAGAGAGGGTTAAAAATGGACGAAGGCAAGGTATGATAAACAAAATCAAAGTAAACATTTGCCAGATTGTAAGTTGTGGGTTTTGTTAAGTTGCCATGTAGTTTTCATTTATTGCTATTTGATTTGTTTGATTGAGTTGTTTGATCCTGATGGTTTAGGTTTGAGTTTTAGTTGTATTGGTGTGCCCCTTTTTCTCAGACGAAGCCCTGAGACCACTTCTTGACTTTTAAATCATCGTTCTGTTATCATGCCACCTCACAAGTTTTTTGCTCTGCAAGGTGTAAAGATCCATCTCTTTTTCTCTCTTCTTTCATTTAGTATTCAGTGCAGCTCAATAAGCTTTATTGTCAGCTTGCTAAGACCTGCCCACTGGAGGTGTTGGTGACCATGGAACCCCCTCAAGGTGCCATCCTCAGGGCCACCGCTGTCTACAAGAAGACTGAGCATGTGGCCGAAGTTGTCTGTTGCTGTCCCCACCACCAGAATAAAGATGGTAAGAAAAGGGTGAAATGAGAACGTGCGCGTCGGTGAAAGTGGTGCATTTGTACAGTGGAGGAATGTTTGTGGTCATTGTATGAAGAATCTGATACTGGAAAATCTACCCTTTTTAAACTCTTGTAATGATGTGCAGAGAGAGAACCGAGGAACTTCCCTGTTTCCTCCTAACTGTTTCCCGTCTAGTTGTGGAGCATCGCAGCCATTTGATCCGTGTGGAGGGCAGTCAGAGGGCCCAGTACTCGGAGGACCCCCACACTAAGAGGCAGAGTGTCACTGTGCCCTACGAGCCTCCACAGGTACGGCTTCCCCACGTGCTTTATTTGAAGGAGAATATAGTTCATGACATATTCTCTCTACAGCGCTCTAATCAACCATCATATACCGTTCCCAAGGAGTGTACATATTACTTTTTAGTTTTAGCTATTTTTGCTTTTTAGCACGCATCAGCCTCTAATATTGTCCCTCATTTTGTTGTTATTTTGTAAATCAGTCCAAAAATGTATTCATTCATTCACTTGAAATTCATATATACATACATAAACTACAGCAATTAAAATGTTTTGGGCATCTCTCAAAAAATATTCTCCCAAATTGAAATATTGATTTAAGCCCTGTGCGTTTATAGGGCTTGGTGTTGTGTAACGCAATGTTAAAGTGGCTCTCCAAAGTGGGGTCTGGACACCCTCAGGGGTCCCAGAGCAATTTTACTATTATTATATCTACTGCATTTCTTGTTTCAGCTGGGCTCTGAGATTACCACGGTTCTGCTGAATTTCATGTGTAACAGCTCCTGCATGGGAGGCATGAACCGCCGGCCCATCCTCACCATCCTCACCCTCGAGACACCCGAGTAAGTCTCTTTTCTCTGTACGGATGTGGTGTGAGTGGAAGAGTGTGTGGGAGGGAGGGCGTGTTAATATCGGTCTTACCATCTGCAGGGGTGCTGTTCTTTAGCTGACTGTTTCTGAACCCCCTGTGGAGGGTGGCAAGCAAAAAGAACATTTCTGATGGGGGGGGGCAATAAAATATCACATTATGTTTGTTTATTTTCCAAACAGTTGCTCAGACTTCATTTGTTTGTGTTTGGCCCTAACCACTCTCCACTCCCTCCTAGGGGTCAGGTTTTGGGCCGGAGATGCTTTGAGGTGCGTGTTTGCGCATGTCCAGGCAGGGACCGTAAGACAGAAGAAGAGAATGCCAACAAAGCACTGAACGGCACCAAGAAAAGAAGTAGGTTTTTTGCTGTGTTCCATTGATTTCAAACTGCTTCCTCCCTTGCCTCCTATTTCCTCGCTAACCTTGCTTCCTGTTCCCTCAGAGAGCACGCCAGCCCCTTCAACTGTGGTGAAAAAACAAAAAGCTGCCTCTAGTGCAGAAGAGGAAGAGAAGGAGGTGTTTGTGCTGCATGTGAGTAAGCACACACACAGAGTGTTATGAAGATGAAGCTGGGTGTGTACACCTCATTGTTGTAACTGAGGTTTCCATTCAGTTTGATGCACTTAGTTTTGATCTCTCCCCCAGGTGCGTGGACGGGAGCGATACGAAACTCTAAAAAGAATCAATGATGGCCTGGAGCTGCTGGACAAAGAGAAGTAAGCTGGACATTCAGTTGACCTGCATCAACAACACTTGAGTACTAATTAACTGCAAAAATGTTTCTTAACAAGTCATTTAGTCTCTTACTAAATATTAAAATCTTATTTGTCTGAATTGTGAAACATTCTGCAAAGTGGAGTGTGTTAATTTTACTTCAGTGCAGTTTTGCTTGTTCCAAAAACTTTCTTGTCGTGTTCTTATGATCATGAAAAGATTAATATATATATATATTGCCATACATCACTATATTACAGCAGTACATGCAAACTAATAGATGACGAATCGAGCAAGTTCACAATGTAATGTAACGGCATCAAAATCATGAGTGTATGAGAAGAGTATTCTGGCCGTTGTGTGAAAAATTACAGCTAAGATGTGAAAATTTATAGTTACATTTTCTATTTGTCCATCTGTGTGTCGTACGTGATCTCGTAGACAGCACTGATTGGATTTTGATGAAACTTGGGCAAATGATGCATCTTCCCACAGCACTCCAGCATTCTCCAAATTACTCTGATTGACCCAGGGGAGGTGTTACAAACACAAACCGAGTGAGGTGTCTTAGCCTGACTAAATGATCTTGTTTTCAATCGATCAATAGCTGGGAATTTTGCTGGGCCAACTGTCCAAGAGGCAGAGGCAATCCTTTTCTGGCTTCTTGAGATCTAAAGTCTGTTTGCTCAGCTTATGGGTTGGTGTCACCCGCTGTTTTCTCCCGTCTTACCTGTGATCATGTGGCTCACTGGGCTCGTCCTGTCTGTTTCCCTTCACAGTAAGACCAAGATCAAAGTCGCTGTGAAACAAGAGGCCCCTCTGCCCTCAACTGGGAAGCGACCCCTGCATAGAGGAGAGAGGAGTGACAGCGACTGATGAGAGGCGTATTTGATGCCGTGATCATGGAAAAAAACATCTTTTAAACCGGTTTAAATTTCACATTATTAGCCATTGGAAGCCTGAGTTGATTCCTCCTTTCTCAGGCTGCTTGCAGACCATCTGAATTGATCTGATTCTGTACAGCCAAACCGTTTACTGTATAACGAATACTGCCATTTAGATGTCCAGCTATGGGACCATCCAGCCCCCCACCTACCCACCCCCCAACACAGCACTTGGGTGTGCCGTTTCAGTCAGAGTTAACTGTAACCACTTTTTTACACTGCCATAATTCAGTTGGTTTGTATACAGGCATTTCCTTTTTTATTTCTGTATCGTTATAGATTATTTTTGGGAACTTAGTTTTGTATAAGAGGTTTATCTTTCCCCAAATGTTTTTTCATTGTTTTTATTTTTTCATGTTCTTTTTTTTTTTTTTGTACTAATTCGTATTTTGTATTTTCTCCTTAAAATGAGGTGCTATTGAGAATTGTCATGTCTGATTTAAAAAAAACAAAAAAAAAAACAAACAAACCAAAATAAAAGTATTATGCAGAATCAAAGTTTTGCTTTTTCTTTTTCTTAATCGTAGTGTATTTAAAGGGTTTTTGTATGTGTGAAACTTTAATGAATTTAATGTTTACAGTGATACTGGCCTACTACTCAAGCTTTGCATCCCTGGTCCCTGTTAGTACAGACATCAGTCCCCATCTTTCCAACTAACAGTTTGCATGTGTGCGAGACGAATGCAAAACCAGGGAACAGATTATAGAGTTGAATAGAGGTGTGTATTGTATTGTGTGAAATCATTTACAGGTCAGAGGATGCATCAATAGGGGAGTAGTTAGAAATACAGACTGTTCCTCTTTCTACTGGAGTCAAATTGGTTTGGATGTCAGTTCAGTAAAAGGAACGTTGAATATCTGCCTTTTGATTGTAGTTGTCCAATGGTGAAATGTCCTAAAGCTGCCCAGAATCTAGGATCCACTGGAAACCATGATGGATAATTTGTCAATCCAGGATAAAGTCTGTATTTTGATGTTGTGGGGTAAGTCTTTTCTCAGCGTTTAAGCTTATTGTTACATGTAGTGCTTGAGAAGAAACCATAAAACAAACTCTAGTACGATCAGTTCCAGTGATTAAGCGGGGTATACGATAAAATTTTCTTTCCAACAATAACTAAGATATGACTTGACAGACCTTAAGAGCCCTGCAATTGTAGTTAAACTCAGTTTTGGTTTGTTTCCACCTATTCGCTTGTAGAAATACTATCTGTATTAGTGACAACTTTATTATGAGCAGATGTTCACTACCAATCAGAACGGCCTCGCTGTCCACTTTGTAGGCACAACTCAGCGTAATGTTCAGTGTTGTGCATAATATAAGATTGTATACACTGCTTTGGTGATAAGTTGTCAATATGTCTGAAATATCCACTGAAATGGATAAAAGCCTGACCAGACTGATAAAAATACTGTAAATATTGTTTTTCATGCTGCCCACTGCTGAGTACATTGAACATTTCATTTTATTGGTACTAAACTGACCACACTGATAACTGTCAATGTGTTGCATGTTGTTCACTGTATGAACGATGAGCGCTGTTTTCCCCTCTGGCTATAAATGGTATTATATTGGATTACATTGTAAGATGTTATATATTCTGTATGTTGACATACTGTAGAGATTATAGAAGAGTACATTCTCTATCTTTAGACTTTGACATATCACAGAAAACTGGAAAAACTTATTTGGGCGTTAAGATACCTTTTCCGTGGATGATAACTGGTTTTGGTTTTAGCTGTAAGCACACAACGACGTGCTTTCTCTTGTCTGTTTCCTATTTCCAGCTCCAGTGTTGTTGTGCGGCGTGGTGGAGCAACAGTACATCCTCCAGCCCGGTCCCGCCACCTGGGATCAGGCCAGGGACCACTGCAAGGTAGGACTATTTGGAA
>OOFE01029949.1:5404-16551 GCA_900323365.1 Monocentris japonica | reverse complement strand
GCTGTCTCTCTCTCAGTCTCTCTCTCTCTCTCTCTCTCTGTCTCTCTCTTTCTCCTGGTCCGTCACGGCTGTCAAACCATGTCTGATTGTAGCTCAGCACCTGGCCTGTTGACACACAGATTTGTATTACTCTGCAGCGTAGCTCTACCTTTGGCCTAGAGAGCAACCAGAGATAATTCACACGTAACAACATCGTTGTACTGACAGAGAAAATGCACTCATGACCTACTGATCTGTGAAAAAATGTACAACACATTTTTGGATATTAGAATAAGAATCCCACATACACGCTGATATGGATTACTGAAGTTTAGGTCTGCAGTCCTGCAACCAAAGTCAACAAATGGTGCCGTACTGCTGGTTGTCACTGTGAGTTTAGTGGTACAGGCATACTCCTGTTTCCTCATTAGTCTGCAGAGGCACAGGGACTTGAAGTAGCGAGACAAAGACTGGATTCTCTTCCTGACGCACAAAGACAAACAGGACCAGAGGGATGGGGAGGAAGGAGAGAGGGGAGGAGGAGAGGTAAGGCCTGAGGATAATGATATCAATATGGATAGTGGTACTATGTGTCCATTATAACCTTCTCAAGGCATATAGGCCACTGTTAGAGCTGCAGAATAAATCTCCCAATTAATTTCACTTTCATTTCCAAATTGCAAGGCTCCAACTCTTTCTTAGACCTTTCAAACAGTTTCCTAAACAAGGTATTCTTGCACTGTGTAGGATCCCTGAACTACAAATCAAGTTGCATGTCAGAGAAATGCTGAGCATTAACATCTCATTCTCCCTCTTTTTCATTTATTAAAAAATATTGAACTGCACTGCAAAAGGCTCTAGTTGGTCCACATATATTGCAATCCCAATATGCACAAACATATTGGGATTGCGTGCACAAACATACAATCCCAATATTATTTTTTGGCAAAATCACGCAGCCAACTATACCCTGCACCGTCTGCAAAAGCCATCTGCTAGCTGTTGTTCCTACATCGATCGATGTGATCGAATAGGCTACGGTCGCAAATACAACATGAGGAAAGTTCCATAACAGAAAGACTACCTCATGTAAAATATAACCCTATATTAAACAACCCTGTTCCATCGTCCTGAATGCTGAGTCTGATGTAACATATCAGTTATAATTCTGTTTGATTTCAGCTGACACACTTTTTGAGGTCAGCTTTTGAAGGCAGCTCATATCTGGTTAGCTATCTGGCTTGAGGTGGTGCATTACACTTGATGTGGATGGAAGATAATCATGTACCCTTGTGTATCATCACTGCAGGCCACAAACACCCTTGATTATTTGTACTTGATCAAAGCTTGATTTAACTTTGTTTTTCCTCCCTTGTAGATGAATTGAATCAACTGAGGCTCTCCGTTTCACCATCCCCACCCAGGGCTGCACTGCACCGTGTTAAGCCATTTATGAAGCCAGTGAAGTATATAAACATGACCAGCAAGCTGTGCAATTTGTTTGCACTACTATGGCTAGAGGCTCTCTTACAGCAAACCTTGGCCTGATTGGAGCTGTATAGGGGAACAGGATCATCAACTCTACTAGGGTCTCCTCCAATCCCTTGTCTGTCCGTAGACCACGGAGATACGTTGTTCTGGTCAGGTTTAATATTCATGCCCCCAGCTGGAGCGTAACCTCAGGCCCCTCTGTCACACAATACGGCTCAGACAGCACAATGGAGGACACAGCAGACTGCTATCGATGCAATGACTGCCTGCCTGCCTGCTGCCCCCCCCAAACACACACACACACACACAAAGAGACACTGGGGAATTACAAGAAGGACATTTGGCAAGACCAAGCCAAACAAGCACAAAAAAAAATCAACCACATATAGTGGCCTCAGCCTGCTGATATGACAGAGAGCGCTGATGGCATTTCAGTGAGAGAGACGTCGAAATAGAGAGAGACAGAATGTGTGTGTGTGTGGCAAAAGAGTCATTTGGCAGCTTGTCTTCCACTAAGCTGTTTCATGAATCCCAGGAAGTCAATGCAGGTCAGTCAGAGTTTAATTTCCCTGTAATACCCCGCTGGAATTCCAGAGCTGTGAGAGACGCTACTAAATCACAAGAAGAAGGTTAAGGGCCCAAATCTACGGCTGCAACAGAGCAGCAGCCCTTGCAACCTTGAGACGACGCATCAACTCTTTCATTATCAGTGATGTAATTCTTAATCGCAACCAGCCATGCGCCACGGGCTCAGCCAATCGTGGTGCCGGTGCACAGTGACGCTGGTAAACACAAGCAACGTCCTCTTGAGGTTACTCCTCATGAAACATTCAGACCTAGCACACATTTTAATCATTCATACGCAGTGCAGCAACAGTGTGTCAGCCGGCGTGAGCTCTTAACACACACACTTGCAACATACTTGCACATATACTTGCAAGTACACGTGCACACATCCAAACACACACACACACTGTGTGTCAAAGGGCAGTCGCTCCTTCAACCCTGGCTGACATATGACTCACGGTACCTCCCAAGGTCCTGACAGAAGAAGAAGGTGTGATGAGCATGATGAGCAGCTGATGAACATTGTAATAAATAGAAATCTGTGTCCGGGTAAAAAGATGAAGATACTCAGTTACACTGATGCAGTCAGCAAAGACAAAACACAAACAAGGCATCAAAAAGAGAACAGGAGGTGCAGGAGGAACGCCTTGGAAATCTACCATGAGAATGGCATTATGACTCAACCTGGGTGAGGGGAGCAGTGGGACAGTGTGAGGATAGTACTGGTTGAGGTGGGTGTGGCATCAGTCACCTCACCACCAACACCCTCCAGTGGCAGTCCGGGAATAAATTACCTTTCTGTGCTACTCTGTGAGCACTAACAGCTTGGCCTTTGTCAGGGCTTTTGGAATGGGATATCCTGACCAGAGTGATCTCACATTTTGGCAGAATAACTGTGGAGTCGCCGTAGCAACAGCTGAGACCCTGACACTATGTTTCACAGTAATCCCCCACAGCACATACATGCACCCCACCTCTTCACCAAGGAGGCAGCTCAAGAGAGCCTCACCCTTGAAAAATAAACTGCTCACCCCTGGCTCTAGTTGGAGTTGGTATTGCCCCAATGGTTTTGATATTACCCACTAGCCCCTATGTGGATGGGTAGAAAGTCCTATTCTTTCACCACATGCAAGTGGTAGCCAACGTGGTGAACTAATAATTCTCTTAGCAGACTTCACAACTCACCACTTTGTTTTGGTTTGTTTTGAATAGGATGAAACTGCCCTAAAAGCTGGTGGTTGTGGTATTTTCAGTCTCAGAACACCAAGGCTAATCACAGGTTGACAGGGGTGTAAGCTATAATCATCTCTGTATCTGGAATACAGCGGGCCACATTATTGACAGCCATTCAATCAATCCTTAATTAATCGTAAGCCGGTAGACAAGACAGTGGGGTTACAGGTAGCTTACTGATGAAGATATGTACATTGGACTGTGAAAAGCACATCCTACTCTTTCTATAAAAATAAGCTGTGACAAATGAAGCTCCTTAAAAGGCCACATAATGCTTTCAGGCAACACTTTCCCTGCATGTGTGTAGATGCGCTCCTTTTCTCACGCGCTGCATCCTCTCCCACGCACATAATAACACACAACACACCTTTTCAGCTGTTATACTCTGACAACAAACAGACATAGAGCCTCTGTGTGTGTGCAACGGTGGCTTTTTCGAAGCTTCGATTTATGCAGAAGCTGGGAGACAAACTTTTAAAAAGGACAGAAAACACAACATAAACAACCTGAGCTAACAGGCCACTGGTTCATCAATAATGCATCGGACAGAACCAAATTACAATAATGTTTGAGTTTTGCTTCAGGAGCTGAACACACTTCATCAATTTCATTACATTTCATAAAACTGCAAGCACTTTTTGCGCATCGACTGTTAGAATGAGCATTGCAGGGAGAACTTGTACAAGAACATGATGCAAAAGCATCATAGTTTGCAAGCAGTTAACCCACAAACAGAGCTATGCTATTTATGCCAGACTATGCCTGAATCCACCTCATCTGGTCTTTGCTGAACAATATTATTAACAATTGTGTAATCTTTACAGAATGATGAGGCTTATCTGCTATTCAGATGTGACAGAAATGAGAGGAGCTGCTGAACTCTCAGCTGCAACATAGCATCAAATCAGAGAGCAGAGGAGGCATGGAGCGAAGGAGGATTTCAGGGTCCTCCATATAACTGCAGCTAGACTAGAGATATATCTACAGGGCTGATGAGCACTCACTAATTCATCCCCCAATATAGAGGTAAAATCCATAATTCATCAGAGCAAACTTTAGGTTGTGCATTATGGCTGCCTCCACTTTAAAAAGATGGAGACATTTTCTGCCCTTCATTTGAAAGCTCTCGGTTCCCTGGTTTGGTGCACATCCTTGTTTTAGTTGTTTCCATTGAAAAGTCTGCTGAAGGTGGCTTTACTGACAGGGACATCGGGGACAAAGATGTTGGGACCAGGTTCAATGTGGGAGGAAGGAGGCCAACCTAAGCTAGGGGCAAATCTGAATTTGGAGCTATTAAACAGTTTAGGGAAAAGATCAGAGTGTAATGGAAACAGGTCTAGTGGGGATAGAATCTCAGCACATTGTGGAAACAGGAGGAGGGTGAGAATGGGAAGGAGAAAGAGAAAGAGAGAGAGAGTGAGTGTGAGAGAGAAAATATATGACCTAGTTATGCCTCTTACTGATCACTCCCCAGTCTAGGTGTCCTGGAATCCTGACTGTCTTTGGCAGGCTGGTAGCCTGGAAGGAAGGGCAAACTTAAAACTAAATGAGGAACACACTCCAATGATACAGCCAGTCAGGTGGACTGGCCTGTTCCCTCCCAGGGCCAGGTTAGACAGAGAGATAGCCAGGATGCCAGACAGTCAAAGCAGAGCTGGAGCATTCTCCGCTATCACTCCCTTCCCCTCCTTCCAGCCTGCTGACGTCAGCCACCCAGTCCACATGACACTGCTGCAAACAGCACACCTGCTGGCTTCACAGTCCGTCTGGCCCCGCTCCAGCTCTGGCTCAGCCCTCGAGCAGAAATGCAGGTCTGTTTACAAGCTGGGCACACAATCACGGTCCTACGGTAATCGCAGTGGCTATCTCATAGTTTCTCATGGGAGAACAGAGGCTCAATTGCAGTATAGCCTGCAGAATACAATAGAGCTCAAAATGACAACAACCACGCATGTCTTGTTAATGTTTCATTGTTCCACACAGGTTAAATGTTTCCTTGGCGTGTCTCGAAGGGGCTTTGATGTGTCTGTGTGTTGCTGACTATTCGGAGAACCCTCCCGGGATTGCACAACTCTTTCTCACAACTTAACAGCATCCGGAAGAGAGAAAAAAAAAAACTTATTGGCCCTCTCACCTGCCTTTGATTATGAACATAAAACTATACAACCATCAAAGCAAGTTCTGTAGCTGAGTGACAAAAGTAAGAAAGATATGAATATCTGGACCTAATCCTCCGTTTACCATCAGAAGCAATGTGTCTTACTTCAAAATATCAGTTTTCTTCTCCACTTAGGTGAAGAGAAATGTATGAGGGAAAAACTCTATATACATGCACATTTAGTAGCTGTGATAAATATAGTAGAATTCCTCACTATCATCACTATTCATCACTGCATCACTCTTTCTAAGCACATTTTGGCTGTTTCTACAGTGAAGAGCCAAACTGTGCAGTACACTTGTTCTGTTCTATTCTCCAATACAGCAATAAGATAGCCTATGTGCATTATTGATGTCAGAGACTACAGGGAAACTGCAGGAGCTGCAACACTTGATTGTAAATGATGCCTCTTATCTAGTGGCTCTCCATTATTAATGCCATTTATATGTTTGTGTAATGCAAGTAAAATGTGTACCATATGCATTACTGGCTCACTTGTTTTAACGAGCTAAAGTTATTTATTTGTTCAGCCAGCAAAAAATATATCCTGCAAACAATATATCCTGCAAACAGCCCATCAAACTGAGAAACAAACTGACAATTAAAAAATACTGGTCGCAGAATGTCTTTTCAACCATATTTTGCTGCATAATGTGCATTTCGCATCTTGTTATCCTCAACTTTCATTCACTGAGGGAACTGCCATGTCTGTCCTATAGGGCTCCCTGATGTCTTCATCAAAACCTGCCACTTTAGTGCAGGGTTTTCACAATAAGGGGTCGGGTTCGGCGTAGACTACCTAATATTCCCTTGATATGCCTGATGTTAGGTAAGGTGGTCTACACATTACTATTCAGGCACCACATTTACTCATGGCAGACACCAAGTACCGGGACGTGCAGGCACTTGCTGTCCCTAATGCTGAAACACTCGCTTTCTTCCAGGTCAGAGATAATTGCAGCACTGTGCTCTGCGGCGGGAATAAACTGCTCGAGAGGACAAGGCACAGGTGACTAACCTGAATTGTGCACGTATACTCCGTGTCATCCAGCAGTCTGACGGTGCAGTTGTATTCTCTCTCAAGATTCCTGATGCTGCCACTCATAATTCGGCTCAACATCTTCACACAGTATCGCTGGTCTGCGTCTAGGACCAGAACAATAAGCTCAACACCAGCATGTAAGTAATGTCACATTGACCACATTTTCCGATCCCCTGAACGAGCAGCAGCCACGGATTCAACCACCGATGTGTGGATCATTGTTGCCCCAGTAAGTTTTCGTACAGTAGGCCTGTGCCAAGAGCAGAATCCAAGGATGCCAACATCCAGATCCAGAGGCAGCTCACCCTTGTGCTTCTGTAGTCGAGCGATGGATGATCTCTCACCATTCACCGCTGCAACTTGAGCAAGAGGGCGGGTACAACTGAAAACTGACGTCAAAGAGCACCAATGGGAAAGTGTAACATTTCTCCGCACTTAATTATTTTTCTAAAGCCACAATTTAACGTAACTCATAGCTATCCATCCACCAAAAATCATCAAAAAGGCTTTCACTTTTTGAGATATCATTGATCGGATTAGAATTAAATATAGGCCTATATGTTTTACATATATATGCTTATTACAAAACTACTGAAAGATTACTGTAATAACTTACTGCCATTATTCTAATCAACAGCCGAGGAAGCCCATTGTAAATACAGGAGTCTTCAGTTTGCATCCTCAAAGGGACGTTCCTTACCTATTTCAATGCAACCCAGAAAATATATCCCTCCTTTAAACACAGTAGTTTAGGCTGTGGAAATGCAGAATTCTGGAAAGGCCTAGACATTACTGATGACCTTTCCTTGTTTATCATACCAAATATTCCCTTTGGTAATACTTTTCATGTGCATCTTCTGCCTAAAGAGAGCCAAATTATGCCGGGCTGTCGTGCCAATTGATGGCAAAAAGCCACTGTCTGCAGGTGTACAGTAATTCAAATTTAATACTATGTAATCTATCATAGTTGTCTGACTGAGCTGAGTCTGTTTAAATGTAGGTTTGCTGCACGTAAAATCAGCCACGCTAAAATTAGGACATCAGCTATTATTTATTATAACTATTCTTTTGTTACAAGCTACAGTGAACAAAGAATCATATTGCACTGCCACCTTCAGGCCAGCACTAGCTGGTGCACTTTATATTTAGTAAAGTAGCTAGTTCCCCCCCTGTTGGTCTGTGGCAGTAGTTCCCAAAATGCACTCCGTTCCGGGGTGCCCCAGGGTCCCCTGAATGGGTTCCAGGGGGTCCCCAGAAAATCGAGCAATAGTGTATTTTCAATATTATTTGATTCCCAAGAAGTTTCCAAGACGTTAGTACAATGGAATAACGTGCAAAGATGATGGGTTATTATCATGGGTTTCTCTCTACCCGGTTATCGCTTCATTTAAATCTATACTAGCTCGTATCATAACTAAATCTATACTAATTCAACTACAAAATGTTCCCAGACGGAGTGCCAGAGGACAAAATCTTATCTAATGGAGTCTGTGGAATAAAACACACATCTATTGGGGGCTTTGACTTGGTCTAACGTTACGGTATGACGAAACGTTCACATTGCCGTTGCGCGCTACAGTATTGCGCATGTTGTTTAAGAGAATTAACGAAAGGTGCTTGAGTTCTTCAATCCGTGTTGTGAAAAAGAATGTGTAAAGCAAGCGTTGAGCAAAAATTCAGCCCTTGTGCCGTGACATTGTTTCGCAATGCCGTGACCCGGATTCGAACCGGGGTTGCTGCGGCCACAACGCAGAGTACTAACCACTATACGATCACGGCGAGCTACCGGGGCTGGTGGAAGAAAGTGCTGGTTTGTGTATATTTAAACATGTCCACAAAGCAATAGAGACTAGAGAAACTATTAATAACAAAGTACTGTACACTAAAGCGTATATCAAAAACAAAACGACATATCATAGGTAGAGGTAGTATACAATAGCAGACAGGCAGCTACTAAAAATCTGCTGTTTTGTACAGTGATTTTGAATGTTGTAAGTTAGCGGCTATATTGAGAAGCGGAAATAAGACTAATAACGTTATAACTTGTCATATAGTTCGTTTAGGAGATGAAACAGATGTATCGTATAATTATTTTACTGACCAGCCAGTAGTCAATACAATACTGACGTGGACCTGCACTTTGTGCCATGTACAGTGCTGTGCAAAAGACCACCCTTCCGTGTTTCAATTTCCAGCCAAACGGCCATTCAGTACAGATTGTTTATTTTTTGATATCAAACAAATGAGATTAGATATAAGATACTTCACTTCACAGTGAAAAACAGGACTTTACAAAACTGGAGTTCAAAAAATTATTTTAACATATCGAGAAAATGGGACTCCCAGTGGTGTGCAAAGGGGGCGAAAAATGAAGAAGGGGCACCTCCTCCACACAAGGGTTAGCGTAAGGCTATTCTTTTCTGACACTGAAATAGCAGTTTTGACTGGAAATTAAATAAACGAAAGGGTGGACTCTGACTTTTGCACAGTACTGTATGTGATTTATCTCTTATTGATAACTAAATGCTTAAAACTGTAATTATACTTACAATAAAAGTAACAAATACAGTAATGCAATCAAATTAAACACCCAAACACAGTAATCAGAAAACGTTTAGTTACTTTTGGTTAGTTTGCCTCCAACAGCCAGATGATCAAAGTAGGCCAAACATCCAGATGAGCAAAGCAGGCCAAACTCTATTCAATCTAAATTAAATCTAACTTTCTACTCAAGCTAGGCTAACCTACTTACACAGATTTTTGAGACATGCTACGTTTTCCAGTACTTTTACTTTGAAGTTTTTACTTTTACTTGCATATGCAAGTAAGTTTAGTGCATATGCTATAGAAGTAGAGAGTACAATAAAATGTGTTAAACACAAATGGGAGTAAGCATAATTCTGGACTTTTGTCTCACTTACCATAACTGATCCTCATATTACTGTAAAGGAACCATCCACTGTGCAACAACGCTCCCACTTGAGCAAAATATTTCTGTAACCTATTCTTTCCACCTCTGTCAAAGTCCATCGAATATGCAGTTAAATAAGCAATATACAGACTGTAATTTCAATAGTGTTATCATCATTCACAAGCAGTTTCAACCAATATCTCATAATGTACACAAGTTTGAAATCTCACCATCTAAATTCCTTAGTCTAAAGATATCTTCGTGTAACTTAAATCCAACATGTAGGCCTTATCAGCTTTTTAAAATTATCTGAATTTTGATTGTAATGTTTTTAAAGAAACTGTAACCTTAATTCCATTCCATTAACCTTAATTCCCATGTACATGAAAGAAATTGCTGCCTTTTAATAGACTGCTAATGAAAATTCTGATGAAAGTTATTATAATTGCCTTTTATTGTTAATTTAGGTAAACCAGTAAGCCGACATTCATTTCAACGAAACAATTGCTAGCCAATTGAGCTTAGCTTGTTACTGTAGAACCAGTGTGAGACACAATTATTATTATTTCTTCAATTATCATTACACAATTTATGCTTATAACATTGGTTAAGAAAAACAAAGTAGGTAATGTATGTAAGTGTTAATGTTTCTTGAGTGTTAAGCTGAGAACTGAAGCATCTGGTGACATCAACTCACCAAACAACAAACACAAAAGTACACTCATGCACATCCTCATTCATTCACTCGTTCATCATTCGCTTATTCACTTAATTCAACAACTGACAAGAGGAAACGCATGACCAATAATTGGGTAATTCATAATCACATTGATAAAAACACGACCAATATCTCAACCTAAAGGCTTAATGTCAAAGAGTAAAGTCTTGAAGCTCAGTCTCATCGTTCTCTTCAGGCTCGTTGCTCCTCACAGCTGTGACTTTAGCAGCACAATCTGCCTTTCTGGTGAAGGGGCGGCATGGACCAGCCACAGTCTGATGCAGCAGTGGCTTGCTGCTTGAAATGCCCATACTATGAGCTGAAGCACCCTCTTGTCTCTTGGCTGTCCCTGCATGATTTCTCCTGTACAGTTTACAGGATGCCACCAGAGGCTTGCCTATGTCCATCTGTTGGCTCTCTGTAAGGCGCAGCTTACTGTCCATATGAGTATAGTGTAGATCCACCTTGATAACCAGCGATTCCTAACAAAAGGCAAAGAACAAACCAATCAGCCTCAGATTTTTTCATAATTTCCTCAGCTCACATCATTCCCTGAAAATTGAATCTTTGATATTGAGACTTTTCTGCCCTTGACTTTGCTTTGTGTTAAAGAATACATCACAGGATCAGCTGGGGACACATATCAGTGTGTTAATACCTGAAGCTTTTGAAGAGCACAAAGTCGCAGAGTACAGTCAGGGTTATCAGACGTCATCAGTATTAGAGAGTCCATCTCCTCTGACCTGCCAGGACCGGAGAATAAGTCTTCTATTGCCTGAAGATTGATAAAAGATTGTGGGATAAAAGATTTGTCAGTATCAACAGTTTTTGTTATCAGCTAACTATATCAGAATATGTATAAGTATAGTCTCATTATTTATCTGCTCTTATTATATTGACTGCTATAACACCATGATGCAGTTGCAGAATTCATATATATTATGAAATGGGCCACTAGATGCCAGTATGGTCCAAGAATTGGTGGTGGAGAGGCAACCCAAATTACCACTTCCTGTTTTTTTTTTTTTTGTTTTTTTTTATTATTTTT
>OOFE01029947.1:6493-19104 GCA_900323365.1 Monocentris japonica | reverse complement strand
AAAAAACAAGAGTAAAGTAGAGAAGAAAAAGGAGAAGAGGGGGAAGAAGAGGAGGGAGGAGAAAAGGAGGAGGGGAGAAGGAATGAGAAGAACGGGAGAAGAAGAATGTGGGGAGGAAGACGAGGGAGAAGAGAAGGACAGAGGAGAAAATGAGGAAAAGGAAGGACAAGAAGACAAGGGAGAAGAACAAGATGGACGAGAAGAAGAGGAGGGAAGACAAGAATAATTGGAGAAGAAAAGGAGGAAGGAGAAGAAGAAAGAGAGGAAGAAGAGAGGAGGAAAAGAATAAGTATATCTGTATTAAATCAATCAAGAGGTGGACTTGTTGAGATACCTCTTGTCCTGGATGTATCCCTCCACTCTGTGCAGCTCTTTGCCAAACATCCCACATGGCTTGAAGTTCAACACACACTTGTCTCCGGTACTGCAGGAGAAAAGAATCAGCCAAGATAAATGAACGCTCTTTGATTCGTCTTCAAAGCAGCGGGCTGCTGACCAGAAGGTCGCTGGTTTGAATCCCACGACTGGCTGGGAAAATGTAGACAGGGAAAGGGAATGCGTGACCAGCTCCCCTCCCTCAACAATTACAAGGTTTCCTTGAGCAAGACACCTTAACCTTAAGACACTAGAAGACTGTGGTTGTGCTGGGCAGCTCTAAGGGTGAATCTGTGCAACTGACTGTAGTGAATGTGAAATAGGGCATGATTAAGTATAAATGCTCTGCAAACCATCCCTGGATAAATAAGGGTCGAAAAAACAATGAAGTAATTCTGTTTGCCTGAGGAGACACATTAACTAAATAAGTAAATAAGCTAGCCTCAAGTATCTGTGTAAACATGGCGACAGAGAGTAAATGGAGGCATGCGGGTGGCATGCAGGAACTGCATGTGAACATTGAAAATCAGAACAGAGTGTTTGGTTGACTGGGGATTATTTGTGCTTGACTGTCTCAGCAGTGCCACTAGGGACAGTCATGGGTCAGGGAAGAGAGACAGGCTGGCCTTGTGATTCCCACAACTGGAACTGTACTTGAACACTACGAGCAACATGATCATCGAGTCACCGGAAGCCCATTCAATTCATACAGAACTGAATGACTGGGGAAACTCGGCCGATGTGTGGACGGTCAACAAGCTTGTCGGTCAAAAGAACTGACCACAGCTGAACTTCACAGTCATCAGATTTCCACGCTTCTTTGTTTCTCTACTGCTTTTATTTGAAAGACCACAGGAATAAACCTCTCAAAAATGATGTTTGGAGACTTTGGGGTCGATGGAAAGTAATTTTTTCCAATTAATGTTAGCAATTTCTAGCTAGCTGGCTTTCTAGAAGCTCATGAAAACGATGCCATTCAAAACTTCCATAGGTTAAAGACTACAACTCCCATGTATACTTTACCTGTGGTTGACTATTTCCACTGTGCCGTACTGCTCTATCCATAGTTTGCCCAGGATTACATTGTGGACACAGCAGTAAGGGTTACTCCATGTATAGACCTCGTTGTGCCTGGAAGAGGAGTAATGAGGTTCAGTAGCTCAGCTGGTTTTGCACCAAGTCATATTCAGTATTATTTGTCATAGTCAGCGCACGGTAAACACTTCTGTACTCACTTGAGTAGCTCTAGTGTGATGGTCCCTTTCGGCTCGGCCTCGACGCTCTTGCCCCAGAACTTGAGTTTAGGGTAGATGGAGCCGTGGAACACAAAGTCCCCGACCAGGCTCTCTGCATGGAAGGCGCTGACCGGGGGATGATGGGAAACCTGCTCCGATACTAGCCTGAACCCCTGTTCCTCTCTGTAGAGCAGGGCAGAGGACAGAGAAAAGGACAAAAGGAGTAGATAAGGTTAGGTTAAATCTCTTAAATTCAAACTGGGTGGCCTTTAAACAAAGTTAGTGGATGACTCTGTGTGTGTGTGTGTGTGTGTGTGTGTGTGTACCTGGTGAGTTCATAGGTCTCTCCCAGCAGAGGGTTGAATGGTTTTCCAGTTCTGTCCCACTGAGACGCCACTGCTGACACAGCAAAAGCAGCTACCGCCTGGAGACAGTCAAAAATAAATACCTACAATATACTGGAGTGAACAGGGTGTTTTATGTGTGTGTGTGTTCCCCTCTGACCTGCATTCGTTCGATGGAGTCGGACAGTGAGCAGGCTTTGTTGATGAGGTAAGTGTGTTCCATGTATTCTGTGATTCTCTGCAGGAAGCTCAGAGGCTCGTTGAAGACGATGGGCATCGTGATCTTGGACAGTTCCTATGAAAATGACAATAGCAAGTCACTGATCCAAAGCTCTTCCCTAGATCGAACAAGCACCACTTTTTTTTTGAGTGAAACTATGTTGACTTTAAAAGCTCCACCTGTTAACACCAAAGTGTTGTGGTGGCACAGTGTTGGGACTAAGAATCGATACAAAAAAAAAAATGTAATTCCTGCGTTGACTCCGCTACAGGTAGAAAATCACGAGCTGCTTCCTGGTATGTGAACGCACCGCGCACCAACCTAGAGCTTCTTATGCTTGTGTGACTTCTACTGCACTGCCTGGTGGACGAGGTTGATATACAATTTAACCTAGAAATATCTTGTATTATCAGGAAAACAATATTACAATATCAGGTTTTATTACCTTTTGGATTCATTTAGAGAGACACTTTATTACACTTTGACAAGTTATATTACATTATCGGTTGCTACAAGGCCCCTAGTATTACTACGAGTCTACTGAAAACCTGTATGCTCTTTTACTAAATGTTAACAGATTTTAAACGTCCAGTTCTAGCGTTCAATCATGCTAAGCTCTCAAAGCAGTCGGGAACATTCAAGAGTGAGTCCTTTTCATTGTAAAAATGAAAAAGAAGCTTGTGCTGTACAGAGACGTTCTGGGTAGACTAGCAGCCTTAGACCTGAGCAAAATGTTCCACACTAGTATTACCTTCCAATCCAACCAAAAAGCATCTAAAATATCCCCCAAAGATCTAATTTTATTATTTATCATGGAGACAATCATCCTGTAGGAAAGTAGCTTGTGATTTATTTCTGGATATTAGGGCGTCCTTACCAGTCCAATGCATTTCTTCAGAATACCCCACACACTGATCGTGTTTCTGGAGAACATGGGGGCAGGTAACGATGTCCTGAAAGTAAAGAAAACAACAAATCACACACACTCACACACACACAGTTTCCCCAATATCCACTACTTTGTTGCTATTGTTTTCAAATGGGACATCTGAATGATGTTTCAAAAGTCTTTTGTTCCTGAGTAAAGTGACAACATCTAGAAAGTGAAAAAAAGAAGAAGAATTGAACAACATGTGCAACCCACTTCATCTGTACTGGTTTCAATGAGTAGTTTAAGAGGGAGAAACACACACAGAAACCCTCATCAGCTGTCGGTATCACTATCAGCACCAACAATATGTGATCTAAGAGAGAAAAGAGAGAATGAAAGGGACAGAGATGGGCACTAAGGCAGCAGATAAGCTGGGCATGTGGGCTGGCAGGTCTGTTGACAGGGCAGAGGACACAGAAAGCACCAGAATGGAAAGCAGTGGAAAGTGCTAGAGCAAGAAAGACAGGGAAAAATTCACCATGAATCCAACACGCTATCCTGATGGACAGAGAGAGAGAAACAGCAACCAGTTCACACAAACAAGCCAAAAAGAAGAGAGGCAAGGCTCTTTTGATGATGCTATCAAGTCACAAATCCTGCAGCAGCTCCATTGGAGGTGAATGGGATACCAACTTTGTGGGAACAGTGACAGTAACCCTGGTGGA
This sequence comes from Monocentris japonica, assembly GCA_900323365.1. Classification (NCBI taxonomy): domain Eukaryota; kingdom Metazoa; phylum Chordata; class Actinopteri; order Trachichthyiformes; family Monocentridae; genus Monocentris; species Monocentris japonica. The sequence goes on along the minus strand of OOFE01029947.1, from coordinate 15,334 downwards.
TTCTTCTGGTGATTTTCTGGTATCGCTGCAACAAAACAGCTTATTTGGGTGTAAAAGCCCAAACATGTACGCATCTATGAGCCTTCTGAAGTCAGCCTCCCATTCATTGTCAATGGAGCAGCTCCGTGTCTCTTAATGGCATCACATATTAGAGCACTGGGTCTCTGGTTTCTGTGGAGCTTTGTGGCTCAGCGGGTAGAGCATGGCACCATGGGACATATTCATATTCACAAATCTAGAGCAGTTCATTGGTGGAGTAGGTCACCCCGCCCTTGGAGTAGTAGAGTTGCCACCCTGCCCAAAACTACTTCATTTGTATTGGTTTAAATGGAAACTTTTATCGTCACACATTTTTATGGACACAGATAGAACGTGAACGTGCACGTGCACATGCACATGCACACACACACACACACACACACACACACAGTGTAGAGGAATGCGGCGGTACCTGTGTTTCTTGATGCCGTTCTCCTGCGGTACCGATCCATTGTTCTTCTGACTGCTGCCATCAAACACCAGTGCATCTTTAAAACTGGCCTCCGACACGCCCTCGTATGACTCGTCTGAATCCAGGCCTGGGGGACACAGCATGCAGGGTTTTCACACTCACTTGGACATCAAATTCAAGGACTTTTCAATGGCTTTCGAGGTCTTGTTTGATGAAATTCAATGACTCAAAATTGGCTTGTTTTGGGGTAAGGTCAAATCAGACATCATAGAGGCCTCATTTTTTACTCATGCTCTTGTCAAGTCAAGAAATCATGGTGAAATCATTCATTTTAAAGGTTCATGATACTCTCAGTTTGAGCTTTTTTCCACCTAAGATGTGATGTATTGTCCAGACTATGACCAGGATGGACGGGTTTCATCATAAAACTGCCATGAACATTGATCAATAACTGAAAAAAATGAGTTCACGGTTTCATACTCCTTAAAAACTGCTGAACTATCCATCATAGGCTTTTCCTCAGGATGTGAATTGTTGATCCAGAAACCGGTCCCCTAACAGATTTTGGTCGATCGTGCAACACACATTGATCCACATGGGTGGTCAACCATTCTGAGCCAGGAAAAACCCTGCAAATGCTGGTAAATGTACGCAGACATCCAAACACACAGACATTAACAAAGAGGAATACAGCGAAAGAGAAAGGTTATGTTGTCACCTTGTCACAAGCTTGAAGAGGTTTCTTCACTGCTAGCTGTAGAAAGACACGCCTTCAGTGGCACAATACAGCTGGCAGGTTTTCAGACACTGAGATATTGAGACATTTAAGTATGCTTGTTGTAAGTCTACAGGTTATATTTGTTGTAGGTAAAACCACATTACTGGGCCTAATCAAAACTCTTACTAATGCAGGGTGGAGCTGAGGCGAACTAGAGGTGCGGCACTGACAGCAGCTGAAAACAGACCTAATGGTTTACTATCATTTAGCAAACACGCCTACTTAGCTGTTAGCATTGTGTTAAGGCTAACAGGTGTATTCTTACCATATGAGGTAAACCTGCTACAGGCTTGGTCAGCTGGACTTCTCTTACAGTAATATCTAGCAGGAAGTCAGACACTGACCTGATTGGACAAGCACTTCACAGCCTTCTTATTTTTATGAGTTATTACATTATTAATCAATATTTTCATCAATTAAGTTAAAAATATGTTTGAGAGTGTGAATTCTATGCAACTGACTATCGTGAATGTGATGTGAAACACAAGAGTACCAGTTCTGTCAAATCTGGTATCAGGATATTTGTCAGTAAGAACACAGCGCAACATTACTTCTTCATGTCTTATTATATGTATATAATATGTCTTATATATTTTAGCCCTCTGGTCCTTTTGTGAGAAAATATACAACTGCACCCACTGCACTTACACAACAGGCCAAACAGAGTAGAGATGAAATGTCTTATTTGTGGTAGAAAAGTAATTTAAGTATTATATATACAGGAAACCAACACACGGTAAAAAAATAAGAATGGGAGGTTCAAATATGAGACACAAGTTCATTTTGTTCCAAAGAACAAAACGTGCATGGTGCAGTGCAGCAAAGGGTTTGTTCAGGTGATTATCTTCGGGGCATCAAACTAAAGGACCCAAACTAGTCATGTTTAGGTCACAGGTCAACACCACGAGTCCAACATAGCACTCCCACAGGTTAACTCTAGTTCGGACAGAAGGTTTAAAAACTGACGAAGAGGGAAAAACCAGAGGGTTCTTACTCTGCCCCTAATCCTGGGAATCAAACGTGCGTGGGTACCGCAAACCTCATCGCAAATGGTGGGAAAATGAGCCGAGTGATTCATGTTCTCAAACGAATACTACCTTCGGTCAGAATGAAAGACTAGGCCGGTGAAAAAGTAGATGTTTGACCCTGCTGTTGGATGCCACCCAGGGCCTAACCAGGATCCTGGGCTCACAGCTAAGTCTGAGCACCATCCAGTAATCAATAATACATTAGTACCCGGACTACGTCACACATATCCCTGTCTGGCTCAGCTCAGTAATAATGACATAGAGAAAGACTGGGGCATAACACACAAACACACACAAACACACACACATACAAAATTCAACAGGTGGTCATTGTTGTTTTGTGATTCATTTTTGCTAGCACAGAAACACACAGACATGTACAGATACAAACAGGGTGTTGCTGAAAAAAGTCCATCATGATGCAGAGACAATAAACCCCTGAATTATTGAAGTAATCATCAGACTAAGGCAGATTAGTTTCCATTGAATGGTATTATGCCTCCAAGATGGAAACCACTAACAAAAATAGACTGTCCACTGAGGACTGACAGCCTCTTACAGTAAAACACAGGGTGTCCCAACCTTGGTGTCACAAAATGACAAACTACTGTACTGCTTTTGGACAGAAGCTATTGTGAAAGCTATGCCTTTACACTTTAAATGTCAAGCTGATGATCTTGGCAGGTAGGGGTCCAGTGTTTTACTCATGTACATTTCAACAGGGCACATGGCTTTTTGAGGGGATCGAACTGGTGCCCTTCTAGTTACAGGACGGTATCACTGGGCCATGCTTGTTGTATGCAGCTTACTTCTGACTCATACAGTAAACAACCTAGGACTACACTATTAACTGAAAAATGTTGAAATTGGAAAACTGCAAGAGGCCGCAATTTTAAAAATATTTCTCACACACACGCACACACGTGCGCGCGCACACACGCACGCGTGCACACACACACGCGCGCACACACACACGCGCGCACACACACACACACACGCCAACCTGTGACGGCGTCGTAGAACTCATCCTCATTGCTCATCTTCCAGAGTCAAAGCCGACCAGTCGTTTAGGACAGATCTACAACTTCTAGTACATGTTCCTTTTGGTGGCGCTCCCTCAGTGACCTGTCAATCAATGTCCCTCCAGGTCACCACGACAACAGCAGAATGTTCCTCCAAAATCAATGGAACGTCACAAGGTCAATGTTGTTGTTGTTGTGAACAACACTGTGAGATGTCAGGGCAAATCCACTGCTTGTTGGATGGACGGCCACTGGAAAATTGACAGAATTTCAGATTTCACTTTCACTGCGTTTCTTTGGCTTCCTTGAGTGATGCACACGAGTAACCTGTAGAGACAACAATCAACAACAGAAAGCTGGGTTTAGTATGGGAAGGTCAATGTCAACAAAGCAACTCTATTTTTTTTTTTTTTTTTATGGCGAAGTTGGTGCATCGCTCTGGTCTTCAAGAGTCAAAGCCAGGCCAGTCAGAAAGAGAGAAACTTCACTCCTCATTACCTGGGTGGTATGAAACTTCATCATGGTGTGATAATGTGTGTTTATATGGGCTATAAAGAGTTTGTAATATAAGGCTTGATGCAAAACATTACAAACATCCATCATTCACTCATGATTTTATATTGAAATGTTGTTAAATAAGACAGTGGAGCCCTCTATCTAGACTTACTACTGAAATCCTTGAGGCCCGATAGTTCCCAATGCTTCCTGATAGAATGTTCAACGTGCTAATGTTGCCAGGCAACAAGAACAGTTGTCTAACGTTGTGTAGCAACAATATTTAGCTCCAGGAGGTGAAAACATAAATCACGAAAGAACTAAAACAACCAAAGACTCCCAAAGTCCTGACTCCTGATCTGGGCTACCAGCTGAAACTCTGCAAGTCTGGCAGAGCAACAAGCTTGTCTATCACAAGCCACTGAGTCCAAACAGAGAGCTTTCTGGACCAGTGGTTACATAACCAGGACAACGCTGCAACAGGCAATGTGGGTCTTTCTTGCTTTCTGTCTGGTACATGGGTTCTTAAACTTGTTTAACGTGGGACCCAAAACAATGAACTCTCATTGTCAAATTCCAAAATGATTCACTTGAACATAAAGCTCATCTTTTCATTTGGAGACCCACCAACAATCACAACCCATCGTGGGTCTCAACCTCTAGTTATATTAAAAACAGTCTACTCTTAACCTCATTCACAGCTTGCATCTTACTTTACTTTCAAGCTACAGCAGAATAACAATATGATCCACCCTGGATTATGGATCATATTGGATTGCAACACTGAATTCTCTGCATTGGTAAATGGTTAAGCACCATATAAGCATAATAGTTAGCCTTCAAGTGAACGGGCCTTGACCATGTACGTCACAATGACATCCATAGGTGGCAATTTTACCAGCCTGTTTGATGAGAGTCACTGGAGAGGATATAGAGATGGTAGCCAACATGACCCGCCAAGCTAGTGGCCTGAATTCCAGTTCCATCCCAGCTACATTACACATGGCACGAAACACCATCACTGAGGCAAATAAGGCACCTCGTCACCACTGAAACTCAACTAGCTGTGGAAGGTAACACTGACAATATTTACTCATTTATATCATTCATCACTATAACTAACACACAGCTAGGTAACACTATATGAGGAAACTGAATTTCTATAAAACGACACAGCCCACAGGGTTAATATGACATATATACTGTTTACTTACACTCCTACCTCCTAACGTTCCCTCTAATTTCATGTAGCAGTTGCGCTTGGGGGGGGTAGTTTTAACTTTGGGTCAATATCTCTCCCTGTTTTGATCCCACGTATGACTAGGCTACTTTGTCACGAGAGAAGGAGTTTCACCAGAATTACACTTCTTTGTTGTTTATTTGAATGGCATGTTCTCGATTGCAGTGGCCACTGAACACAGAGGGAACACTGGTCAGAGGGTTTTCCCTGCCTATTCACACTTTTGCACAAATTGTTTTTCCTGACCACCAGGAACAGAAAACCACTAAAATTGTCATGCAAAATATTTGGTATGTCATCCTTGCGTAAGGCTGCTGAACACGTTTCAGTGCTGTCCATTCTCATCATTTCCAAATGCCTTGTTTACATTTTAGGCATTCAGCTGATGCACTTTGCCAGAGAAACCTACAAGTGGAACAGGCTTCAATTCCTAGATTGCCAAGATCACAAACAACCAAAAGTATGAAGTGCCACAGTGCTCTGACAATAGATATAACAAATATTTGATCAGATCGTGATAGAGCAGTGCAGGCAAAGGAGGAAGAACAGGGCAAGAAGAGCCAGGGAGAAAAGGCTTTATACGTTTGAAATGAAATGGACGTCATGTTCTTTTTGAGTCCTAATCCCAGTGGCCCTGAGTCATCTGGCCCCTTTAGTCTTTCCAACACCAGGGGAAAACCATCTCCACACTGACCATAATCAATCACTGAGAAATATTCTGTACAGGTCTTTCCAAGTTAACCACGTTTACCCTCGGGCTACAGACACGTACCCAAGGCAAAAACAGACTGAATAAGTATTTGCCTTTCCTAACGTAGTCAGGATCATGTAGTCACAGGAAAACACTGAATGACAGTCTAGGCTTCCTTAGGTAGTCAGCATCATCAGATCTTTCCTTACCTTACTCCTTAATTTACACCGTCTTAAATCCCAAAAGGAAGACAGCTCATTTGCTACACTTCGACAATTTTCTGAACATGAAGCAGTGAAGCCGAGGGAAGAGCCTGAATGCTTGCTCCCTCTTCGTTAGTCCCTTGCTCTCCCTTTTGAACACACAGTGGCTGGGGTTTCACCATTCCCAGAGACAGGTAACGCCTCAAACATACTCACGGACTTTGGCCGCAATGTCGATAAGGGGAGATAGACATGTTGAGTATTTCCAAGTCAACCCAAATAACTACTGGCACGCTGAGTTGTTCTACCAGCCAATTCAACATATTCTGCCAAAAGTCACTTTGAAAACCAATAAGAAGTCAATTGGAGCCAATTCTAACAAAAATGTGGTTTATGTGGTGTTCAGACTAGCATCTCAAGCCCAGGCATCTACAAAGATAAACTTTGATAACATCCTTGTCTGAAAACAAGACACTCTCCAGCTTTGTCACATTCCAAAAAGCTGTGACCTGCATTTTAAACTGTAAAAAGCAAAAAAGAAATAAGTAAATAAGCTGATCACGTCCTACTTCCAAAGCCCAATTAAAGCTTCTTACGTCTTAGCCTCAGGATACAAAGAAACCAGACAGCTTGCCAAACCACTGCCAGCTTCAGTAAAGGGTGTGTTCAGCCTGGTTGTGTAACAAAACATGACCTAGCCTACCATCCCGATAAGCCTTATCATGTATATTTCTGTGCCTACTGTATAACCCTACAGCTGATGAAGGAATGCTCTGTGAACATCACTAGAAACTAGCCTACACACAACCAGAGGTCAATGACAGACTTGAGGGAGAATATGAGGAGATGGCTTAAATAAACCAATGAAAGAGGAATGGGAGATTGAGGCAAACTTCACTGGTGCTTCAAACATCGCTTGAAAACTAAGACAACCTAAGTGCTTGTTGTTTGTTTCTAAAAGACAGCAAAACTCCACCACTAACAGTGATTCCACGAGTACGCCTTTTTCCAGAGGAAGAAGCATTATGGTGGCATTTAGTCTTTTTTATTTTAGAAACCTTTGCCAAAGGGCAGTAGTGCATGCCTCTCGGTTAGCTCTGCCCATGCCAGTGAATAAAGCACACTTGGCTATCTCGAAAACATGATTTGCATGGGTCATAAGACTATTATGGGCTATAACTTTATTATAACATGAGGAATAAGCATGTCTGCTCATCATTTAGGACACGCTTTACCGCCCTGAAGGATCCATTCATTGTGATAATAATTTGTTTTATCTCTGTAGGGAAATTCATCTTCTGATTAGTTCAGATGACGACAAGAAAATGTCTTCCTAACCAACACATCAAGGCTCTACAAGTTTGATTCAGACATGGGTCTTTTTAGAATTGCAAAGGGCCATTTTACTTTCGACTCAGGAAATGAATCACACAGATTCTTCAGTCCAATTGATGCATCGATTGAGACTGAAGGCTGTAAAATGGCTAAAATCATAATTCTGATTATTTTGCTGGATATTGTGATCAAGCTTATTATTTACTTACTAATCCCATAATTCCTCTTGATGATTAGAGGAACAAAAGTGCTATCTCTTGCACATCCCGTTTCATATTTTACGTCTATATCTCTTGAAAACTACAGCGTCTGTTCTAAGTGAAATTAAATGCTTCAATAGTGATAAGCCAATTTTCTTCAATTATTCAGTGTGGAAACTAAACTCTTGACAACTGATGATGCACGCTGAATTATGCAGCTCTATCATTATGTGAATTGAAGTTTTGATCTACATTTTGATTTGAGTGAATTGAAGGTAAAATAATCCCAATTGTAATCCAAATATATTTTTATACAGCCTGTATAAGACATCAAATAGCTTAGGCAGGAAATTCACCCTTCACTCTAAAACACACACAAAGTGTTTTCTGTTTTCTCCTTCAGTGCTTCATTTTATTCCCCATATCATTTCATGTGTCTTGTGGTTGTTCTAACACCGTTTTTTTATTCAGTTCAATTCAATGTTTCATCACAGTGCAAATAAATGAACTGAACCCCTCCACATGCACACACGAGCTCTCTGATTGGCTGCAGTAGACGCTCACATCATATCGTTCGCTCTCTCCCAGACGCCTGTGAGCAGTTATGTAACCATGACAGACATGGCACCATGCACACACCACACACACTTCTGTAGATATTCAATAGCTTGTCTCACACACTCTCAGCTTGAGGTTTTCTCTCTCTTCTGTCTGTCTGTCTGTCTGTCTGTCTGTCACACAAGTTGTTAATCAGATAAAAACATGACACGACAGATTGAGCAGTTTAAATTACCTTCCCTATGGTTGCTTGTTGTACAGTTAGTGGTTACTTTGAAACGCTGGTGGGACAAACCTTCCAACGCCTCATGACCTCGTTACCAGTTACTCAAGACCTCGCTAGACAAACCTACCTATTCAGTTGTTCCATTCATAAGTCCAGTGTTCAGATACTAGCCTAGCGACCCAGTCCTCTGAGGGCTGACAATAACATCCAAAGCCGTAGAGAGAAAGAGAACGATACACACACAGAGAGAGAGAGAGAGAGAGAAAGAGAGAGAGAGGCACATAGAGAGCGAGACACAGAGAGAGAGAGAGAGAGATTAAGAGAGTTGTTACCATGTGAGTGCTGCACTGAGCAACAATACAACACACACCTCTTTCTTTCTCTTCACTGGTGGACACACACACACACACACACACACCTCTGCCAGCCCACCAAACACATAGCACATAAAAATATTACTCACAACAAACACCACAATGTGTGGCATGACTCAATGACTAAGATATGTCACGTGCATCAAGCCTAAGCAACATTATTTTTCTGCAATTTCCAAACTTTTCAAGACCTGGAAATCATAAATTTCACTTTTCATCCTTTTTTTTGTGACTTTCCAA
>OOFE01029940.1:10769-24989 GCA_900323365.1 Monocentris japonica | reverse complement strand
GGGGGGGGGGGCAAACAAAGGGGTCAAGCTAGCAACACACTAGACAAATTTTAAAATCCTTAATCATGAAAACACATTGCATCACACACATACTGACTTGACGGATTTTCAAGTAGATAAGAAAGGTTGTATGCAGTCAGATGACCGTCAATTTTTGTTAAATATTGGTACCCTTTCTGCTTTTCATCACTTGGTAGTAGTGAACTTAACTGATTTAAAGTGGAAAAAAGGGAAGGGAATGTATTTTATTTACAAGTTGAGAGAAAAAGAGAAAAGAAAAGAAAAGCAGCTGCTATAGAGATTGAGAGATTCTCACCAGACTGGAGGCAGTGACTTCACTGTACAGGAGCCCAAAAGGGACAATCAGAAAGCGCTCCTGATCCGAGTTCACCCTGACCTACAGGACCAGAGTTGAAATAATCATTTAATAAAAGGATGTTTGCTGACACAAAAGCATTTACTGGAGCCCCATACAGGATGCATCAGGCATCCATGTAATAAAACATATTTCCACATCTAGGTTGCTTCTTACAATTATATAATGCTTAACAATTTCTTACTAGAACAGATCCAGATGAATACCAAAGCCTTGTGCATGATATGGCACATATTATACTGCTTCAGATCAAAACTGGATGAGGACACAAAAAGCCTTCCATCAAGAACACCATCTTTACTGCACTGCTGTAGCGCAAAATGAGCTAAAACGCTAATTTCACCAATCTGAGTTTGTGATATTGTATCGGGTGGAGTCCGTCTTACCGTGAGGTGGTTGTAGATGAGCTGGGACCAGCCAAACAAGTCAGTGAGTCGGTAGAAGGCAGCCAGCTTGCAGCGCAGCAGCTTCTCACCCTTGTCGTAAGAGATGGAGTCTGAGCCACGTAGATCATTCACTGGGGTCACCATGCCCAAACCTACGAGGAGGAGAGACAGAGAGAGAGAGTGAGAGAGACAGAGAGTGAGAGAGACAGAGAGTGAGAGAGACAGAGAGACAGAGAGTGAGAGCGAGAGAGAGACAGAGACACACACACACACAAAGTGTTTGTTTAAAGCAGAGAGGTTATAGAAATAATATTGAAGAGAAAGGGGAACAAGAAGAGGGTGCTCCGTACAGAGCCTGTCCTCCCATTTCAATGAGCAGATGAATGCCTTTCTGATATTGCTGGCCTCAGGGGGCCAATCACATGAAAAGGATTTGAAGTAAAGATACACAGTCAGGCACACACAAACCAGACTACTTCATTTCAGTTTGTCAGTAGAAATATTGACATCTTTAAATAATAACAGCCTTCCTGAAACTCTGGCCAACAGGAAGTGTCACATTTGAACTGTTGAAAGCCGACTTGATTGTTTGTACAGGAATGAATCCTGTTATAATACTGGATTACTCACGGTGAGAACAGACATAGCAGGGTTGAGGCCAAAAAGTCACTCACTCACTCACTCACACACTCACTCACTCACTCACACACTCACACACTCACACACCCTCTCAACTTACTCATGTTGAGGGCTGCCATGCCTCCTTGTGGTGCAGCAGGGTACATGGAAGGGATGCTGGTGGTCATAAAGTCAGCGATCTGCTGCAGGGCCAACAGGCTAGTGGGGGTCTTCCCCTTCTTCAGCTGATCCTGGATCATCGTCTCCAGCTCTTCGCAGAACGCCTGCACATGTACAAACAAACACACACGTGACAAAGAGGCAGAGCGGCAGGCACGGTGACACAAACGGACAGAGACACACAGGGAAGGGTTTGTACATCAAGTCAACTCTGCTGTCTGCTGCAGTTCTTACAGCATCACTCCGATTATTCTGGGATCAGCTTCTTTTTCTCTGTATGGCCTTTAGATTATATCATGTGGCAGGCAGGAGTTGCCTGCTACAATGAGAAGAAAGGGCAAAACTAATCAGAGAGATTTAAATTTGAGGTTTGGAAGGAGGAGCAGGAAAATTAAATAGAAATAACACAACAAATTTTACAAATTTTAAGTCACGTACCAAGCAATTAGTGTTGACCTACGGTTGTGAGAGTAAGGACAAGAAAGGGAAAGTATCAGCATGACTTCTTTCCCTCCTTTTCTCTGAGTTAACTAAGCTTACCAAAGCAAAACCCCTGCTATAATCACCATTTTGATATAACCAACATTTTATTGAGACACAGTCCTCCAACACATACCGCATCTTGACTACATCAGTGGCTTTCATAGATACAATAGGCCTTGAAACAGTGCTGCTCTATAGCCTCAGTATTCAGCTGGTGACACAGAGTGTTTATAAACTGCCTCCATCATGTGATGTTGCCATTACACTCAAGGAGCCCATTCACATTTAGAAACACTGGCCCGTGGGAGTGTGTAAGATTTCTCAAGCGACTCAGCAGTAAATGTAGGGTTGCTTTGTGGACTAGCTTTGTGATTCTGTGTACATGAACATGCAGAACTAATGCGCCCGTCTCTCCCACTAACCGGGCTCTGGAGTATCATGGAGACCCTCTTCCTCTGCTCCATCATGTTGAAGTCCTGTCGTAGGTCAGGGGCCATGTTCCTCTCCCTCTGGTACTCCGGGCTGCTTTCATCCACCCGGTCAAAGTAGCGCTCCTTGTGGGGGGCCGTGGTGGGAGGGGGGGCCGTCACCACTCCGGCACCTGATTCGCCGTTCATCCTGAGCTTACCTCCTAGGATGGGGAGGGTGGAGAAGATGACCTGTTAACTTGATATATAAAAACTGTAAAAACCAGATATAACACAACACATAATTCCCCCAATACAATTTCACTTCTTTGGAAGTTTAATGTCAGTAGCGTATTAGGAGTTTTAAGTTCTTTCTAAGACCAAAGTAGCCAAAGACAGTTTAGGGCCCCATGTTTTCTGGTTTGTGTAAATCCACGGTCCTAAATGCAATAAGGCAAATGTGCTGTGTGATGAAAGCTCTCTGCATATTGTGTGCGTGTGTGTGTGTACGGATTTTAGGGGTCCAGGTGCCTGCTCCTGTTACACTTCTTTATGGCCCATATATGTTACAGTTTGTAATATATTAGTTCAGTAACAGATGATGGCATCAACAGATATTTTCCAAAATAGGCCCACCGAAGTACAGCCCTCTCAATCCAGTCACCTTCAAAATGTACCCGTCTAGGTCTGAGCAGTGCCCTGGGCTGTAAGCTGTCTGCATAATATGTGTGCAGCTTCATCTAGACTAACAGTTGCATGTGGGATAAAGCCTTTTGATGACTCTACTCTTTCTGATGTGCTGCCTACTGTAGGCATGAATAAAATGTGATTTCACAGGCCCACAGTTCAAGCTACCATAAAACCTCACATTGTGTACAGTTCACTTCAAGCTTTGTCGAACTATAAAAGGATGGCTGCTAAACTAGCGAGAGGAGAGTCATTATTCTGACATAAATAAGAAATAAAGATGATACACTATACGGCCAAAAGTCAGTGGACACCCCTACTAATTATTGAGTTCAGGTGTTTCAGCCACACCCATTGCTAACAGGTGAACTCTCAATAGACAAACATTTAGTATTTAGAATGGGTCGTAAAGAGCTCAGTGACTTTAAACGTGGCACTGTCATAGGATGCCAGCTTTGCCACAAGTCAGTTCATGTGCCCCGGTCAACTGTAAGTGCCAATATTGTGAAGTGGAAGCGCCTAGGAGCAACAACAGCTCAGCCACGAAGTGGTAGACCACGCAATCTCACAGAGCGGGGCCAACGAGTGTTGAAGTGCGTAGCACGTAAAAATCACCAATCATCTGTTGCAGCACTCAATACAGAGTTCCAAACTGCCTCTGGAAGCAACATCAGCACAAGAACTATGCGTCGGGAGCTTCATGAAATGGATTTCCATGGCTGAGCAGCTGCACACAAGCCTCACATTACCATGCGCAATGCCAAGCGTCGGCTGGAGTGGTGTAAAGCACGCCACAACTGGACTCTGGAGCAGTGGAAACTTGTTCTTTGGGAGTGATGAATCACGCTTCACTATCTGGCAGTCTCATGGACTAATCTGGGTTTGGCGGATGCCAGGAGAACGCTACCTACTGGAATGCACAGTGCCTACTGTGAAGTTTGGTGGAGGAGGGATAATGGTCTGGGGCTGTTTTTCAGGGTTTGGGCTTGGCCCCTTAGTTCCAGTGAAGGGTAATCTTAATGCTACAGGATACAAAGACATTTTAGCAAATTGGGCGCTTCCAACTTTGTGGCAACAGTTTGGGGAAGGCCCTTTGCTGTTCCAGCATGACTGTGCCCCTGTGCACAAAGCGAGGTCCATAAAGACATGCTTAGACAAGTTTGGTGTGAAGGAACTCATTGGCCTGCACAGAGCCCTGACCTCAACCCCATTGAACACCTTTGGAAGGAATGAGAACGCCGATTGCGAGCCAGGCCTTCTCGTCCAACATCACTGCCTGACCTCACAAATGCTCTTTTGGCTGAATGGGCACAAATTCCCACAGACACACTCCAAAAGCTTGTGGAAAGCCTTCCCAGAAGAGTGGCAGCTGTTATAGCCGCAAAGTGGGGTCCAACACCATATTAATGCCCATGGTTTTAGAATGGGATGTCCAGTAAGCTCATATAGGTGTGATGGTCAGGTGTCCACTGACTTTTGGCCATATAGTGTATATAGGAGACACAATGAGGTCAGCTGGATTGCTGACACTGTGAAACTAACTCCAGGTAAGACAGGAAATGAGCACTGCCAGTCATTAATCCTGAAAGCCAATCACTCAGACCACCCTCGCCTCTGCTTCCTGGCTGGTCATGTGACTGTCCTTCCCAGCCCAGAGAGCTTTTCATTGATTTCCTCAATCTGTTTCCTGTAGCTCAACCACAGCCTGGATTCACAACACCACTTAACTGTCAAGATGAGGCAAAAAACAACAAAGAGTGTCCCTTATTACCGAGGACTTTTTAAAATGTGATTTGGACATAACTGAATTTGCTTGGTGAATGTTAACTGACATTTAGCACATACATTGTGGCAACATATTGCCACAATGTATGGCAACATATCCTACATATTGTAGGAGAAAGCCAGCTCCTTACGAACCAGACCCTCCTCAAAAAAAAAAAGGGTGACGATAACAGAGGGGGAATGAGACATGTCCATCAAAATGTTTGCTATTTGGGTGGATGTGAGAATAAATACTCTTCGTCCCTGTCTGTCTGTCAGACCATTGCCTGGCATAGACCACACAAGGCCTGACTCTGAAGGACATAGACACACTAAGAGCATAGGGAAATGTGTGTGCACGCATGCATGGGTAAGGGAGGCTCTCTGGCAGAAACTGTCGTAGACCACTAGTCCACATCAGTGTGAGCACTCAGCCAAAACTGTCCACAGCACTACCATGACAACTGCAGACCAAACCCAAAGCATCCGGTATCACACTGGGGACTCACAGAAACACAGCACTCTCTGTTTCGCTCTTCTTTTATTGGTGAGCTCGACTTTTAGATAACAGCAAAAGAATTTTCACACAACATCTCAGGTCATTTGGTTAAACTGGAGTTTTCGGTTTCATGTTGTGTTTGGCTAATTCCAGCCCTATAAAGGATGTTTGTCAACAACATGTTAAACAAAGGAAAATGTTATCATCACATTAATGATCACACGATTAAGGATGGCAGGATGGTCTACTGATTAAAGCCTCTGCCCTGTATCTCAAATGTCACAGGTTCAATCCCTGTAATAGCCAATGAGCATCTACCAACAGTCATGGGTCCTGTCCAGGAGTCCTTTTAGCATTATACCCCTGTCTGCCGATGCATTGTGAATCATTCTGGATAAGATTGTCAGTTAAATGCCTGAAATATAAATGTAAACTCACGATTACTATCACTGAGACAAACATTGAAGCCAGAAGAGTTACACATCCTTACGCCTTCCTCGTGTGAAGAACCTCATAATTGTGTCCAAAGAGGAGGTACTTGTGGCTGAGACCCTCGCCTTTGGAACCACATTTGCCCCCGGTTTCCTGAGACCAAATACCATCAGATCCTTCTCTTTGGCGTCTCCTCTCCACCGTGTTCCTTTAATCACCCCTACTGTCTTAAAATCGCAATTAAAAAAGGAATATGAGAGGAAACAGACTGCTTACTCTCCCTCAAAACATTCATAACTGAAGCCTCTGTTGTTCTACCTCACTGGGGTGGCTTGGATTCTTGTAGACAGAAAGAATAGAAAGAATAAGGACATCAGTAATTAGTTCTGGTGCCAAGAACACTCATTAGGGAGAAAGAGAGCGAGTCCTAATCCCTGGCCTGTTATTAATACAGTTGTATCGCTGCAAATGCCTCTCCCAAACAGGGAAATCTTTCAGTCTGAAGAAGCTGAAGGAATATGATTGCTCTGAGTGCAGCAGCTACAGTAGAATACAAACCAAAGCTAGCTATATTGCCGAACAGCACAATCATGTTTCCAAACCATCTGTGCTTGAAAATCACCATGAACAAAGGCTTTATTTAACATCTGAGAAATAGACACAAAGTTGGAATGGGTAACAAATCCGGGGCTAGTTCCTGGCAACCTACATGATAACGCTACACTACAGCCCGTCCAAGACCGACTGATCCACAGTGGATACCACAAGGTCTTAATAGTTCTAGACTACCCGTCAGTTCTCACTGCCTGGGTCTGACTTACTGTTGCTGTGCTTGCTGTCTGTTGTTCTTGTTGTTGTTCAGTGCCAGTGGCAAGGCTAGTAATGAAACAAGTCTGCTGACAGTGGGGTGACTGAAAACAAGCAAGGAAGCCCTGAGAGATCCACACAGATCTCCCCTATTTGTTGGAGTGGAGACTATACCTCAAGCACACTAGAGCTGCTATAAGTTCTCTAATGTAGAGATTTGTTCAAGTAAACCCCACTGGGCCACAGTCCATGACTTTTCCTTAAAATATTGTATTTCTTATCATCTTACAATGTAAAAACCCTCTGACGGGAAAATTAGCATTACTGCGATTTCAGCTAAGTCTATGCTTGAGATTAAATATAAAATGTGTTTTATTTTAAGTATTATCTAGCAGTGAGTTGGTGAGCAGTTGTTGTGCTTTACATGGTATGATTCTTTTAGAGATGCCCATTACCGCTGTGATTGTTATAGGCTAACATTAATACAATAAACCCATTGGTGGTTTCACAGGAAATTATTTTAGCCCTAAAACCAGCGTTTGGGCAGATTTCAATGCTACTCTTCCTTACTCACAATCAATCCCTCTCCCTGCACTGCATGAAATAACCGAGCTATTGTGTAATGAGATCCTTTTCAGGCTGCCATCTGACCGGACCTAGTCCAACACTGCAGTGCAGCACACTACCACAACAAGATCTGCGAACATCTGCGATAACAGAATGACAGCCTTAGTGTAATAATCCACTAGAATTATTTTAGTCATGAAAGCATTTGACTATTTTAGGCTTTAACTCTTAGTGATCCAAAAGTATCTGAAATATGTGGTTGCTATGGTTCTCTATAGCTAAAAAGTCCTCTTTCAGAATCTTTCAGACCTGTGTGCCAGTAATACTACCTAGATGCTAGAGGAGCTAATGCTAACTGAGGTCAAATGGAATGGTACAGCGAGAGTCATCCTGAGAGGACGTACAGACCAGTAGACCAGTACTACCCTGAGCAGTAACATCCATAACACATGACAATAAAACAGTTCACATCCTCTGGTGTCTCCTCTAAGAGCATTTGCTTGAGTAAATTAATTTCCTGCTACTCTCGGGCCTCCTAACAAATATAAGAGCTGTGCCACATTCCAACACACATGGCTCTAGTGCATCCTATTTCTATGACATAACCTATGCTAAATGCTAAATCCCAAAGTTGTTAATGACGATGTAGCAAATACCTATGCCTGTATGTGCAGGAAGCTTTCTCTGCCTGTGCACAAGGAGGCTATATCACAACCACAGGTGCTCCCGCCTCATCAGATGCCCATCTCTCACCTCTCCTCAGAAATGTGGGTGCAGGGGCGCAGCCAGCCTCGGCTCCTCTTAAGAGTGCAATCACTATGGAAACCAAACACATTACCATGGAAACGCAGGATAGCCTTTAGAGATTACTGTTACGTAAGAACAGCTGTAGACCAACATCACGCTGCAAGCAAGCCGGCGCCACAAGGCACACACCTTCCAACTAAAGTGTTACTCATTCCACATCAGACTCACACTCCTCGAGGACTCAACATTGTATTCAGTATCTGTAGGACAGACGTGCCCAGCCACTTCTAAAATTAAATCATACCATATTTTCAAAGCAGTATGCAACTTAAAATCATTTGCTCAGTCTGGATGCCCACGGTAACAAACCATCCTCTCAGGAGTGAAGTGGATTGATTACACTTAATCTGAGGTTGTTCAAGGAAATGTCGTATATAGACTAGTTACCGTTCTATAAATCATTTCTGCCATTATCAAGAAGCTAAAAGAAACTCCACACTGCTCCGAACATTCTGCCATTCTCTTAATATCACACAGTATAATGGAATTCAACATTTAAGTGTTTAAAAGGAATATGGCTTCTCTATCTGCACCCAGATACATATTTCATATGTACAGGGACTTGTAGACACACATGTCCCTGATTAACGACTCACATGGAATCAGTGACTAACTTGATTTCAATGTGTGTCCAAGTCGCCCTGAGCTGGAAAGAGTCACTTCATTCCGGAAACAACAGTTCCTTCATAACCTAATGCTCTTTATTGTATTGAGACCCAATTCTCTACCCAATGCCATATTCAGCTTCTGAAAGATGTGTAGGACCTCCTGAGCCGTCATGGAGTACTTTGTTGACAGGGCCTAACTGAGACAACCCTGTAGATTGAAATTCTGTCCTCTCAGGCACAATGGCCAAAAAAAAAAATGACCTCCTGAGGAAAAATGGTGAAAAGGGGGCCCAAGTGGCCGTGGCAGTAGGTTACTCTGGATGTCACATCAGTGAGGGGCGGGGTTACTGAGAACCATATTGTGTAGGGTCAAGTCACTCATCTCTTCAGCCTAAAACGTCTGTAGGAAAGGCAGAAGGAGACAAGCATGCAGCAAGCCCTGTAGCAAATGGCGCATCCTTGCATCAATGACAAAGGAGGGTGAAGAACAGCAATGGCCCCGACTCCCTGGAGGCAGATTCTGCCAGTCTGACGCAACGCCAAATTTACCCATCCACTTTGAGCTCAGCCCCCGCCTGCCCCTCGGTTTGTCTGTTCTGAAAAACACACTGCCCTCAGTAACTGCAACCGTGGCTGTCCCAGGCCATAGCTTATGCACCACCCTGCAAAATGTTAGAGGAGCAAGGGCTGCCCTGTCTGTCAATATCTGGCACTGCCGCTGTGCTGTCTGTCTTTACCAGTGCTTGGTGTCCTGCAAGTTTGGAATGAAGCAGATAAACAGGCTTCAGCTCCAAAACACTGATATACTGAGAATAAGAAAAAAACATGGGGTGGGGTGACAATGTTTCAAGAGAGGGCTCCATACTGCAATCACAGATTAGGGCATTAAGCCAGCGTCCAGAGAGTTTAGGATCCTGAGCCTCTGCCATGGCTCCCAGGGGACACTGTGTTTGAGTCCAGCTCAGCTTGCTGAACAAACAGACCGAGAAGCTCGCCATGGGCCAGTTTTGGTACAGCTGGACTCTGGCTGATCGTTGTTTTTGCAAAGTGCTGGGAGTGCCATGCTTTGGTAGGAGCCCCTGTGTTGGCTTAGAGAAACATAGGAAAATCAATTCTTTACATCTATGAAAAATGTCTATATTGCATGGAGAATTAATGCCCTTTTGTGTTTCTGTCTGCACAAAAATGTGTCACTTCGCTGTTTGTTACTTTTAGTTGAAATCTTTACAAATGATGCTTCAATATTTTTTCAATTGTCAGAAAGTAGCGTAACGGCAAGAGAATAGGAATTATTCTGTATTTTCTGAATTCATGTATATTTCTTTGAGTGAATCCTGCATCTCACAACTGTATTTGTTGAGCACAGAACTTCTCCGGCCAAATATCTTCCCAGACTCAAACGCACACCTAATGTACAGAGATAGACCTTTGTTTAACCAGAAACAGAAGTCTCGCTCAAGGAGAAGTATCGCTCTGAAATCTCACGAGAGGTGAGTTGTTGCAGGAAGAGGACGGTAGGGATCTATCTCTGTAGGGATCCTTTCCGTAATGTTGTCAGACACTTCACCTAACAATCTGAGCCTGTCAGTGGCAAAAACAAGCACTTTTAGTGGACGTACTTTGATTGAGCGCAGTTGCCCCAAAGGATTACATTGCAGCCATTGCAGCCCATTTCGCGGCTGCTGGGTGAGGTGATCTACTGGACCAATTCCAAAACTTTTTGTACATATTAGTCATTTAGACCCCAAAATATGTAAAAATAGGGCCCAGGTTTAAAAATACCGGAATTATCCTTTAACTGACTTTATGAACTGAAGTGGAGAAGCTGCCATGAGACAATCATGAAAACATGGAGGGGCGGCGAAGTGAGGGAGGAAAGGGAAAAGGTGGAGATATGTGAAGAGGGGCTCCAGCCTGGCTCTTTGGAAACTTTTCAACTTCATCATAATTCTCTTTTCAGACATGGAGGCTTGCACTTAAAGCCCCTTTCAGCATGACTAAGCTCTCATCAGATAGAAAGCACTCTGAAAAAAGATCCATTTAGTTTGCTCCAAAGATATGCCAGTCAAGCAATCACCAATAAAAAGATCATTATGGTATGAGAAAAACTGGTCTCATTGGCCTCACTGGTCTTTCAGTGTTTGTGGACAGTATGTCTCTGTGTTTCAAGCCGTTTTCAGACATTTAAGAGAGGCGCAGTCAGTCAAGGCTCTTTATATCTCTGAGCTGGATGCCTGTCATTTCTGGGTACTAAGAATCCACTAGCAACTGTGTGTGTGTGTGTCATTTTAGCTCAGCCAAATGTAGTACCATGGGCACAAGACAGCGTCCTTGTGTGTCACAGTGATTAGCCCACACAGCAAAATCCTAGCATCATTTACAATACCAGCTAACAGAATACACAAATATACACAGGCAACAAAATGCCTATGCAAGATAGTTTCGTGGCATTATATCAAAGAAAGAAAATCAAATTGTTGACATAACAGTAATATTACTGAACGATTACAGGAGCACGTCTATATGACACTCGGCCCCAAATTGTGCCCTTCTCTCTTGCTACCTGTAGAAGAAAACACCATGCCACGCTGCACGCACAAATCTGGCATTTTTGTGTCCTGAATTCCTTATTCACATGCAAACATATACACACCTGGTAGAACATGACCAATGATTAAGATCCACCCCTCATTCACATTCAGTCCACCAAGCAGCACTTACAACAAGACACTTTGTTAACCCATGAAACCCATGCAGAACCGCTGCATTGTTTCAGCCTGTAATCCACCTTTTGCAAATATCCCCAAATTGTATGGATCATAAAATGACTTATTACCACTGGTGCCAGTGTTTGTATCCTTCTGTAAGTCATAACCAAGTGGCTTGTCCTTGACCTACTATGGAGGATTATGGGTCATTCTGCCGGCCAGGAGTCAATTACAGCCTTATCCACTCTCTCACTAGATTGCATTGTTGTGTCTCTAACCATCTTCCATTATGCACTTATCTTACGCAGCTAGGCAGCGTAATATAAGTGTTTGTGCTCAGCCAACTGGTGAACAAAACAGTTACCGGGGTCCGATGGAATACAGCACATAGAAAAGACAGACACATTAGCTACATGTTAATGTTTAGGACAGCACGTCGCCTCTTCCAAGTTTTTCCCACTAAACCTGCAATACAAGTTCAGTGAATGAGCACCAGACAGATTAGAGCAAAGAAATACATTGTTTAATTTGCTATTATGTAGAGAGACTAGAATAATAGCCAGAATAGCATGCTTACTAAAATAAACTGTAATAAATCAACTTCCATCATCAGTGCAGAAGGCCGGTCCTATCAGCATGGGAAAGGTGTTATCAGTGACCGGCTGCAGAGGCGCTGTGTTGTAGTGTGGGGACAGAGGTTTAGGAAGGACGTGCTACCTCCCAAAGCTTTATCTGGGTGTCACAGGTCATATGGGAGAAAGTGGTGGTAGATCGCGCTCTGAAACTGCATACCACTCCCTGTACAGTGTCCCCAGTCCTATACTCTGCCCTGTGATATCAAGCGTGTACGTGTATAGACTATGTTATGCCTGTGGATGGTCACATAAAATCCTAGTTACAGATGTTCACACTGATGTGCTCTAGGTAAGTAGGTAGGTGCTTTATTAATCCCCGAGGGGAAATTTCTTAGTCACAGCAGCCAAGTAACACAGAACAACAACAACATAGGGGCCGAGTTCAAGTGCAGGCTGAATATTGGACCCCAACATAGCTATCTTGACATGATCTTTGAGAGCGCTGCGGTGTGAATGAGAGTTCAGAAATGACTGTTTTCAAGTCTAACTTTAAAAAAAAGTCTTAAGAAACCCGGTTAAGTGATTGCATATGGGGAGGAAGTAAAGAAACAGTGAAATAGAAAGAAAGACTGAGTGAGAGAAATGGACTTGAAATGAGGAACACATTTTCATCTGCACTGCTGTCAACAATGTGGGTGTGGGGAGTGGGAGTAAAACAAACACAGAGCTCTGTAACTAGTGGGGATGTGTGTGTGTGTGTGTTAGGGGTGGATATATGGAGCCAGACTGACAGAGCTATGCTATGTCTGTTGGGTGTTCCAGTCATTCCAACAGCACCACAAAATCCAGGGAGTTACCATCCCTAACACACACACACACATCTTGGCATTTTATCTCTCCGTCTACAGTGAGAGGGGGAAGGGACTTTACAGAAGAAATATACGAGAAGCCAGAGACAGCATCAGCTTGCGAGTTGTGCTCTCCGGTTTGGGCCTAAAATCAACTAACTGCCAGACAATGAGCCACACTACACACACACACCAGGCATTACATGACACACACTCCCCTTGTCGTCACGACATCCACCTCCTCACCCTCTACTTTACACTGGTGGCCTTATCCATTCTGCAGCTGCTGCAAGCCAGTTTCTTGCTGAAATGACTATTGTATTTGAGGCTTGTAATTTTGGCAAGAATATAATCTTGGTGGGTTATTCTTTATAGGAAAATATTATTTTGCTGACTGATTTGCTTCTTGACTATACTCCTTCAATCACCTGTTTGTGTACAAAATGCAGTGGTTCTGACATGTTGATAAAATGATTTAAAGGTTTAGTTTCAACTTTGTGTCAATGGTTTTTACAGGTGATGAATCTGAGTTAAGGACAGAAATCTAACCAACACTGCTGTGGCATTTGGAAGCAGGCAGTATCACAGACCGCTTTCTTTCTCTCTTCTTTCCTACAGAAACAGAACAGTGTGAAGCACGGAGTTTTCTCTTACAGGAAATGGGAAAGATAATGGCATTTAACTTGAACGTGCTTTGCACCGGTTGATGTATTATGCCGGACACAGTGCCATCCACCCTCGGAGGGGAGAGTGCTCGATCACAGAGAGTGCTCGAAGCCCAATTCTCCATTAACCATAAATTTAAAACAAAGCAGATCTACCCCGGTACAGATCAACCATGCGAGGAGAAGCACCAACATTTAAACGACAGTCTGAGCTCATGTACGTTAAGTACAGCAGTTGTGAGCAACCACTGGCCTACTCACAAACTAGACGAAACGCACGTACAAAACGCACGCTGGCCAGAATTTGTGTTTAACAGGAAAATGTCTGCATGTAGTGTACAAAATAAAAACACGCGCACACCCCTCTGCAGGCTCCATTGATCAAGCGCGACGAGCACGGCAACATTGTAGCAACACAGTGAGCGACCTCGCTGCATGGACACTCTATCAAGAGAAACGACTGAGACAGAAACGCTTCAATAATTCACATGGACAATGTTGCACCGGCGAGACACCGCCGTCGCAATAAAACATATCGATAGTTTCGTTGCCTTACCCTCTCTTTTGTTGGAAGATTTATACAGAAGCCTGCTCGGTGAAAGCGGGCTGGCGATTTTCACTATTTTTATCCCCGACCCTGGTGATTTCAGAGGGGGGGTTTCTCTGCGCCTGTAGTCCCCACGTCGCTCCGCCCCTCTGCCGTCGTCCCACTTGGGTGCGGCAAGCTGGCTAATCCGCTCTGCGCTATTGGTTTTACACGAACACGTGACAGCAACGGAGGCCCTAGTTGGAAGCCGAGGTGT
>OOFE01029939.1:8534-38230 GCA_900323365.1 Monocentris japonica | reverse complement strand
CAGGAAAGGGAGAAAATAAAGGAACCTTCAGTCTCCTTAGAAAACCTCAGTTGAGCTGCAGCCATCCTTGGATTGTTCGCTGTTCTATTCATTTTCTGGAGTGTTGCCACTCACAGCCAAACCTCTTGGATTTTTACTCCAATTGGGTCTAATTATTTGGCAAAATCTACACAAAAGAATCTAAATCAATGCAAACCATGTGGAGCATGAATGCTGCACAGTACATCACTTGACAGCCTCTCTTGGTTTTAATATATAGGTCCTAGTGTAATTGACTACTGTACTGTACTCTGGGTTGATTGAGTAGACATAGGGTACACTAGAGTAGATGTTGTTGCTGTTACTGAATTTCCCAATGAGTCTTGATGATTTTGCCTGGCACCAAGTACAGTTCCAGGCAGGAAGCAACAAAATGATATTACAGAAAGAAAAAAGGTGATAATGTTGAACGGGTTGGGTTACTGCTCTATGATCCAGATTCAAGAAATGTTCATGTAACTAAACTAAAGCTGTGGCGTTGCAGGTGATCGAGTTGAACAGCCTGGGTCGTCTTCTAGCCTACGATCCAAAGTCAGGAAGTGTGAGTGTCCTGCTGGACTCCCTCTACATGCCCAACGGCATCGTCCTGTCGCCGGACGAAGACTTCCTGCTGCTGGCGGAGACCAGCATTGGACGCATACTGAGGTACATAAACACACACTTCAGCACATGCTTTAAAGGAGAATTTACCACTAAAACACTGGTGACCCAAAGCAAAGATTGGAGAAGAAAATGGAAAGTTGATGAATTTGAATCCCCAGACTGGCTGGGAAATATTCCACTACGGTGCATTTATGGCATTTAGTTGAATGGTACTGTAACCCTGGCAGTGTTAATGCCTTGCTCTACCCATTGATCTACTATGGGAATCAACCCCACAACCCTGTTAGTGTTAATGCCTTGCTCTACCCATTGAGCTTCTCAGGGAATCAAACCTCCAACTCTGGTAGTGTTAATGCCTTGCTCTACCCATTGAGCTACTCAGGGAATCAAACCCCCAACCCTGGTAGTGTTAATGCCTTGCTCTACCCATTGATCTACTCTGGGAATCAACCCCACAACCCTGGTAGTGTTAATGCCTTGCTCTACCCATTGATCTACTCTGGGAATCAACCCCACAACCCTGTTAGTGTTAATGCCTTGCTCTACCCATTGATCTACTCTGGGAATCAACCCCACAACCCTGTTAGTGTTAATGCCTTGCTCTACCCATTGAGCTTCTCAGGGAATCAAACCCCCAACCCTGGTAGTGTTAATGCCTTGCTCTACCCATTGAGCTTCTCAGGGAATCAAACCTTCAACTCTGGTAGTGTTAATGCCTTGCCTCTCTGTGTATTCTCAGATATTGGCTCAAAGGTCCCAAGGCTGGTACCAAGGAGATCGTCATGGACAACATGATCGGTTACCCTGACAACATCCGCCTCAGCGACCATAGAACATTCCTGGTTGGCATAACAACGCCGCGCTTCCGGAAGCTCATGCCTCCCTTCCTGGATATGATTGCCCCCTATCCGGCTGTTAAACGCTTCCTAGCTAAGGTCAGAGTCTTCACCGTGAGGGTTCCACCGATGTTGGTCTTTTATCAATGTGTCGTATCCATCATATCAGAGTGGATGTGTGTTTTCATGTGTTTTCTGTTTCCTAGGTGATTCCTCTGGGCTGGTACAATGCCCTGCTGCCACGCTATGCTCTGGTCCTGGAGCTGGGGTTGGACGGTGAGGTTCTGGGGACGCTCCATGACCCCGCCGGCAGCCTGACATGGGCCATCAGCGACGTCTTCCAGCACCGAGGGAGAACCTACCTGGGCAGCACAGACCTGCCCTTCCTCCCGGTTCTGGAAGAGTGGGAGAGTTGAAATCAAAAAAACGTTGAACTACAAATGAGCAAATATGTCACTCAACAAAAAAGGGGTATTAATTTGTATTTTAGGACAGTTACATTTTCTGCAACTAAAAAGGGCATTTGCAGCGTTTCTACGTTTTTACATTTTTAAGGCTTTTAGCTGACAGTCTTATCCGGAGCAGCACATGGATGGACAGATTGCGTGGATCAAACCTCTGACATTTTGGTTTCAGGTCGTTCTGAAATGACTTAATAGCACAAACAAAATGTGCAAAAAGTCAAGGGGGTATGAATACTTTTGCAAGGCACTGTCTATTATGGTCATTTGGATGAAAATCAACTTCATTCTGAATTAGCAATCAACTATCAAGTTTCGAAAAAAGTGACCGTGGCTTACAAGCTGTTTATGGGCCTGGATGTCTGCAAACAACCAAGCAACAGAGGAGACACTGAATCCTCCAACCCTCCTTCCTGGAGGACTGGATAAAGGTTGGAACTTACGGGATACAGACTATTGATGTTGAGTGGTGATTTTCTAACTTTGTCCTCTGTTCATCTATTTTTTCCCCTCCTTTCTCAAACCCTATTTTTGCAGGTTGGCATGAAGACCAATCTATTGAACAGTTACTTTATGTTACCTTGCAGATATGGGACGATATTACCAATAGTTAGGGCCAGCCGCTGGCATAAACACTATGCAGTTGCTTAGGGCCACAACCGCTGGGGGGGGGGCACATGATCAGTGTGACTTTGTGTTGCTCGCTGTAGTGTATGCAGGGCCCAGGGCCTTTCTATGAGGTCACGACCCCTGCTGTGCTCCCAGGAACCCAAGGAACCCTCCCTTTTCGACAAAAGGTAGATTTCTCTATAAAGCCGTCAAAAGTGACACTTTTCAGGTTTGACCAGCCTGCTCTGGTGCCATTAGGAGATGGGACCGATGATAAGGGCCGGGGAAATGTACCTACTTTGCATTCCAAGGGAGACAGAATAAAAGAACAAAAGGAACTCTGCAATGTACTTTGGTTTACTCGCCAGTATTTTGTGGTAAGACAGTGATGTTTGGTGTCATACAAACCCATTTGTTTTAAGGCGATTAAATATGTCACTTGCATCCCCAAAGGATCAAGTAAAATGATGTCTGAACCTGAGCTGGAAATGCAGTAGGGAATGGTGATCATTGGGCATCAGGTTGTAAATCTGATGCCTGCAAATGAAGGAAACACCTACCCTCCTCACATACCATAAAATCCCTCTTGGCTCGCGCTCTGACTCACGAACTCGAACGAACAAAGAACAACTCCTGCAACGGGCGCACGGGCGAGTCCAAGAAGCATCAAGCAACTCAATTCAACCGTCCTGCAGTCCGTCCTGTAACTAAGTTTGAACCTGGTTCAAAGCTCTTCTCTCAGCTCAAATACCAGACCAGCTCCAGAGTGAATCTCGCCGAGACGGCCGAGTGAGTTCATTCCAGCTGATCCAGAAACCAAGAAGCCAGCTGCTACTCTACTCTGTACTTTGAACGACTTGGGTCGAAGCATCGGCCCATCTCTAAAGCAACTGACATGACCTGCCTGCTTGTGCAACGACTCTGACTGAAAGCTGCCACAGCGCCGCCGTGATCAGGACCAGCCCGATCCCTGACAGCGTGACTGCCACTACAACACTCAACTACCACCCTGGCATCGCCTTGGCCATACCAACACGTGTTTGTGTTTACAAGTCCACTGCGACTGCGCGAAGGTTGCCGCAGCGATGAAGACACCAGCGCAGTATCACGAACCAGAAGGTAACCAACTTTTTTGTTGATGCACGGGTGATGCAAAGTTAGTGTGTAACTTGTGAAAGTGAGGTTAGAACATCCTCTGTCACTCCTATCATCTATCCTTTCTATTCTGTCCCAGAGTCGAACGTAAACTGTCAGCTGGCTGCCAAGCCTCCCATTGCCACCGCCACAGCACCGTGGTTAGACTCATTACAGCTCAGGCTGCTCTGTCTGTGCCAATATTACCTGCCCTAATTTCATTTTACTTTGTTGTACATACATTCATCCATCATTACTCTTCGTGTGTTTAATCAGTTAATAAATCTTTGTATTTGTAAAGAACTGACTATTGCGTGTTATTGACATATCCTGAACATGATGGTAGAAAATCACTGAAATCGAGGGCTCTTTTCTGATTATTAGACTATCATAATAAAGAGACTATTCAAGTGTAAACTGGCGGTGCCCCACGAGTGTTAATAAGATATTGATTACTAAGAATAACTATAATAGTTGTCAATTTCCAGAATTGATCAAATAGTCTCATAGTTCTTAACGAAGCACACGCTACACTCGCTCCTCACACTTTGTACGGTGTTAAGTTGACTCGCTACTCAGTGTGCAGCCATTAACGCTGTGCGACAGCGGCAATAAATCTTCATTCGCAACTTCTTTTGATGAACCGAGTAAAGTTACACAAATGGCTCCTAAAAGAAAATTTAGGACTGGCGCTCAAGGGCGGAAGAAGAGAAATTGGAGATGGAAAAAGAACAGGATAAAGGTATGTGACTGTTTGTTGAATCTGATTGAATGAATCTGACAGTCGTTTTTCTTGCAACATTAAAGTCGTGTTTTTGAACGAAACAGAACATAGCCACAGTTAAATTTAACCTGGCAAGCTGGCTAGAAATAACTGCATTATAACATTTAGATGCTGATTCTGAAACGTTTTTTAGTAGAACATGCTTGTTTTTTTCACTGCTTGCTAGCTAACCTGAGTAGGATTGTAAGCATCAAATAATAACCTCCTTGATTGTAAGGCTAGCTTTGCTTGTTGGCTACCTACCAATGTTTTTTTGCAACAATAAAGCCATGTTTTGATTTTGAACCAATTAAAGTGAACATAGCCACAATAATTTTAACCTGGCAAGCTGGCTAGAAAGTAATGAATGTATTATTAATTTTAGCTGAAACGTTTTTCATTAGAACAAGCTTGATTTCTTGCTATTTGCTTGCTAGCTAACATGAGCAGGATTGCAAACATTTATAATTTCTAAAGGCTAGCTTTGCTTGTTAACTAGCTACCAATGTTTTTTTGCAACATTAAATTTGTTTTGATTTATTATTTGAATACATAACATAGCTAGCTATGTTAAATTAATATTTTGGAGAAACCTCCACTGCATCTACCTCGTCAGCTGACATGACTGCTGCTGAGGGAACATGGTCAGAGACTTCAGGGGCATCTACTCCCTCCTCTGACATGACTGCAGCTGCAGAGGTCATAACAGAAGTACCACAGCCTTCTGTGGTGTGTGTTCAGTTATGAGCAGTGTAATTAATTTAATTAGGCCCCTGTTTAGCTGAACTGAGGTCAGAAGTACAGTAGGAATATCTGTTAATGCAATTCTCTTGGTGAGGTCTAATTTAATTGTTATTGTATTAATTACCAATGTAAAATACATAGAAATTCATGACTCACTGTAATTGAAGCATAGCAGTAGTCCCTCATAACGATAAAGTGCAGTAAATATGAGAACTCAAACACATTTGGAGTCACACCAGAGTATAATTATACAGTAATGTGGATTAAAATCTTTGGCCCAAGCTAAATTGTATCTGTACATGTTTTCTTGGCTGTCTCCTTGTTTGAACCACCATGGATAGTTTGAGTGACAAAGGTTAAAATTAAACAGATCATTTGATGGTGAATTAATTGAAAACATTCCCTCTGTGATATCTTCAGAACATCTTTATTTGGACAAAAACACAAGCCAGAAACACACAATCATCATAAAAACTCCTCTTTGAAATATGAACTAAAATAAGGGTGCCAAAACAAAACAGTTCTGACAGATTGGAAAGTGCATCAGTGAATTGAGACAGGTCAGACAGTTTCCCATAGTGTGACGGGTTAGAGAGGAAAACCCACCATAAATCACAAAGCGTCCTATGACCTCTAGTGTCTAAAATCAGAGCGAAAAAAAAAATGGACCTAAATCTCAAAGTGTATTTCTCATGTTAAGCTTCATTTAATTCTATGTGAATTCAGTCCAGTTAATTCTTAACATACTACAGTTAAAAAGTGCTACGAACACCTGAAAATAAAATCAGTATTAGTGGAACAGAGAACATAAACAAGATCTTGATTGTAATTAAGAAGTGGGCCAGTTTGCAACAGCATTATATGTGTGGAAGTAACGAAACAATTATCCGCAATCCAAACTTTACATACAAAAAGGAACCAGGAATAGATGTTGACTGGTGAGTTTCTACTCTTAGTCTTTGGCTGGATGTTAATCTGCACTGATCTGATAGTTTCAACAGGTAGAAACTAGGGTTAGACCGATATATATGGCTGCTGATTTATGGGGCCGATATTGGCCTTTTAATAAAAATCAAATACCTGCCAGTCAGTGATGTCCACCTCTGATATGGTGCAGTCTGATTGATTACATATTTATTGTAGAAGTGATCAATACTATACTGGTTGTCTATGGGAAGACCTTGACCTGAATTGATCCTAATGAGATGTTTTGACCAAGTTGCACAGAAGTATGCATGAATATTGTTCTCATCCTGTTGTAGTGTCCCATGGTCTCAGTACTGCTTCAGAGGCTTTCCCACCATGACAAGAATACAATTCTGGGGGAAAAAACTGAATACTTCTACTTCACAGAAATGTTTTGGCATGAAAAGTCAAATTTACAGATATGGAATATCAGCAAAACATCTATAGGCAGCATCAATTTAAAAAAAAAAAAAAACTGCATCAGCCTTCCAAACCCTAAAACTCTAGTACAGTGGTGTCCAATCATGTGCCATGGAGGGCAGAAAGTCTGCAGGTTTTCACTCCAACCAAAGACTACAGCAGGTGATTTCACTGATTAACACACCTTCAACCAGAGAGGAGGAACTAATCAGTGAAATCACCTGCTGTAGTCTTTGGTTGGAGTGAAAACCTGCATACTTGCGGCCATCCATGGCACATGATTGGACACCACTGGTCTAGTAGAAGCAACATAGAATCTAACTTTTCCCTGGTTAGACAGCCTTAGGAACATCAGACCGGGGAGTTTTAAAATTAGGTTTCTGTATTCTAGCCGTTCAGAGTGGAAATCAGCTCCCTTCAAGCTTAGAGAAGGGGATTACTTGGTAAAATACTATATGAAGATCCATTTCTCAGTAACCCCAAACTCTTTCCCTACTACTCCGTATTCACTGCACAGGAAAGGCATTTTCAGAGGATTCACATTGTACAGATAAATCACAGGGTTGCTTTCAATTCACTAAGTAGATTTTTGCCATTAAAAAAAATTGAACTAATCACTTATAAGGAAATTAATTGCAGCTAAAATAAATATGAACTGACTAACCCTGCAATTCTCCTTATCGTGCAACGAGTGATAGGAACCATTTATTTAGCAAAATATATCTATTAAAATCATCCGCTCCCCATTGGACTGTACCTCTGGACTGTAGCATATTAGTGGTGCCCCTTTGGCTCAGTCATATTCTAGACCTTCACCAATTAAAGCATGATATTGGTGAAAAGATCATAGGTTGAAATGATCAGTTAGGAAGATAAAGTAAATGACAGGAGCCATTAAAATATCCAATGTTGTTTGTATTTCTGTTCTATCCATTAAACTAATAGTAAGACTGACTGTGGCCATTCATCAGCATACTGATAAATTAAAACCGGAGAGGAAGTGAATAAGATGAGAAAGTTTAAAAAAAAAAAAAAAGTGATTTTCTTCTTCTCTCTTAAATTTCTCCATGACTTAAGATTTTCAGAAATCAAACGGACACCTCAGAGACATGCAGACTAGAAAAATACAATAAAGCCTAGCTAAACTGATGCCAGAGAACATGTAAGTTGTTGGAGATGTTACATAACGTGTCAGAGACTCTCTCGGGCGAATCAGCTTAGTAAGTGATCAACTGATCTCATATATCAGAGAGAGTATTTGAAATGACCTGGGGTTTCACACGCGACAAACACAACACCAGCGAGTCTGACCTCAGGGTCTGTAATTATCAAGAATTAGAGAGTAGGCACGGCGATCTGGGACGACTGACCACGTCTCGCTACGCCTCATTCACAAGAACCTGAGAGGTGGAAAGGATCCTAGTGGGGTATTTCAGGAAGCAGGATCAGCAAATTTTTAGTTATACGGCTAACACAGGTTGTATTTTGAAACTCCAAAATCTGATTCTGACCATATGTGGTACATATCTCACTTTGTTCAGTGTTTCATAAGGATCATAAGGGTGTCTTTGTCCTTGGGTTTTCTGTTGATGGAGTTTAAGTTTCTGTAGGTGGCACTCTTTTCTTTGTCTGTTCAGCCGTGGTGGCTATCGCTAACTACCCAGTTCTTCTTCTATTTATTCAATCAGGAGCGGAAATGTTAAAAGCATCACTTCCTGTGTGCCTACCTGACACCTGGTGTTTAGAACAGCAAATGTAAAAGCTGGATAGAGGTTGAATCACTAATGTGTTTTATCAATCGGCGATAGAGAGTAGCAACAGGACCATTTATTTATATGAAAATGTCAGAATTTTAATTTAACTTGCTTTTATTCCTGAGCTTAAAAGTGCGACTAAATTTGTGCCACTATTTGACTTTTCAGGCATTTATGACGGCTATTCTAAATGACGCACCAAACTATCGGACGAGATTAATAACATTGGATTTGATCTCTTGGTCTTATAGTGTAAATCCAACCTGAGCAACCTTGCCTTCTTGAAATACCCCCTGCATGCCTACTTTGGCAAACTCACTGAACAGCTACCCATACTAGAGGATTCAACGGTGGGTGTTGCACCCAGATGGGCTTCCCCATTGAAAATGTCTGCCATGTAGAATAACAACTAGCGACTACCCCATCCACGCCCCCCAGGAGCCTGGCGAAGGAGGCCCGGATACAAGGCAACAACAGTAGGAAAGGCCAGAAAAACAATTATACAGCCCTTCTTCCTCCATCTCCTCCTCTCTCCTCGTCCTCCTCTTCCCCGGATGATCTGTTGTTATTTCAGCATCTGTCTGAGTCTGCTGAGCCGCCAACTGTGGCCGGTGAACATCTGATGCGGGTCAAACTTATACCTAGAAAAAGACAAGACAGATTAGTTAAAGTGTAGTTAAGTTGTGTGTGTGTGTGAAAGTGACAGATTAGACTAAGTTTGTTTTTTATTTAAAATGTATGTCTGTAATGTAAGTTCTTTACTGTGGAAACATGAACATTTTGAAGTTGAATAGATGTTGATACGAGAGCCACCAACACTGAAAACCTGTGTAAATAGAACGGCAAAATAAAAGTTGATGACATCTGTAGTCGTCAATAGTTGCTACCTGCAACATTGTGAAATCAGAACCTAAATACCATTCTGATATAGTCTCAAAACGGTTTCCAAAGGTGTTTTAATATGATTTTTTGCTTTGCTATAATATATTGTGAAACGTTTACATTTGTTTGGGTCGATATTGCCGCCTCCTGCACGTTGCTGTCCCTGAAATGCTTGTTGGACAATGAAAACGGGTATTAAAACAATGAAAGAGCAGGCGTGGTGGGCTGAACAGACCGTGTGTCGTACACCCCGGGGGTCCTACAAGACTGTCCGGAGCAGGACTGCAGCATCATTAGTCGATGGTTCATCCTCTCCAGGACTTCCTGGTCGATGGTCTTGGCGATGTTGGTGAGCTGGTAGGGGTCTGCCGTCATGTTGTACACTTCAACGAACACCTATAGGGAGACGTTCAAACACTGTCAGTCAGCTGGTAAGAGGTTTACACCCCTCCGTTACTTTAAACTGATCGTTTCAGGTCAAAACAATTAGAAACAAGAAATGTTTTCCCTGCACCTCATTGTCGTCAAACTCGCAGTACTGGAGGTTGGCGGAGGGGGCGACGGTGCGCACACAGGCATAGGTGTTGTTGTAGGAGTCCTCACACACACAGTCTGGGAAACACTCCTGGAGAGGGAGGACAGAGGGTAATGCTGCATTCAGGTCATATGGGAAAGACAGTAGATATGAGCTTCCTGCTGAAAAACAACAACACCATTCACCTCAGCTTCCAGTAGGTTAATACTACTTCCTGAATTCTGAACGTCACCAAGGAAATATTTGTAGTCATGTGTACGGAATCACATTCATTTCAAAATGCTGCGTTTTTCTTCTGCACCAACCCAATCAAAGTTTCATCTCATCTTATTCATACCGTCACTCCGGGCCCCAACAGAGGGCAGGCCGGGTCGGACACGTTGCTTCCCTCTCCTTCATACTCCACCAGGATGTCAGTCCTCCAGCTGCTGCTGTTCAGCTTCCCCTCCTAGTGAGAGAACACGAACACGAACACGAACACACACGAACACACACGAACACACACGAACACACACGTTTGTATTACTGTACTTGTGAGGACCTTCACTGGCTACATTCAATCCACATAACCGTAACCCTTACTCTAACCTAAACCTAATTCTAATCTTAACCTTAAATCCAAGTCCTAAACTAGTCCCTTAAAGAAGTGAGGACCGGCAAAATGTTGTGACTTTTGTCACATTTGTCAGATTTTACTTGTAGAAAAGAATAAAAATCAAAGGATCATCAAAACAAAAAACATGAGGTGGTGATCTCACCATAACGGGCAGGAAAGACATGCCGTCCATCTGGGTCTTGTTGACATTGTAGCCAGCTATATCCAGGATGGTCGGCCCCAGGTCAACATTGGCCACCAGCATCTGATAAACGCAGAAATTCAGTTCAGTTAAAAGAAGGAACCACAGTGGAAGCAGAGCTGCAACAGAGCAAAATGGATCTATTGTCTCCAGAGTGCTGATACAGGTAAAGCATGAAGACTAAAGAAGCAGACAGTGAACATCCTCTATGAATGAACCAGTGCACTCATTTCTTATGCTGCAAATTCAACTTTTTCAGGTAATTGCTATAGTGCCCCTTAGGCCAACTTCACTGGCAAATATGAAAATATAGTTCTGAGCTATACAGGTATGGCATTTATAGTGAAGGTTAAGGTTCAACTAATATATTACAGATTATTATATCCAGATATTTTGGGATTGAAGTTGCCGATCGATGGTATTTTGTGCCGATATTCAACATCTAGGCAGATATAAAAGGCCAATATATTTAAAGTGGACAATTTTCATGCCCCAAAAATTCCAAACAATACAAATATTCAGTGTTTCCCTCTGAATTTTATTCTTGTCAGGGTGTGTGTGTGTGTATATACCTGGCTGGTCTGGTTGGGCTTGATGTTTGGTCCTCTGACCATTAGAGGAACTCTGATGTCAAACTCATAGAGCTGCCTTTTATCCAGAGGAAGAGAGAACTGACCTGGGAGAGAGACAGGGAAGGAGAGAGAAAGGGACAAGAAAAAAAAATACAAACAGTGAGGGAAACAAGAAAGAAATTTGAGTGTGAGTATTTATCTGTGCAACTAAAGATAGCCTTCATACAATAACGTGTATGTGTGTGTATTTATGCACCTGTATGGTATCCATTATCAGAGGTAAAGAAGATGTACGTGTTGTCCAGTTCACCTCTGACCTCTAACCTCTTCACCACTCTCTCCACCAGGTCATCCACTGACAGCAAAGTTTGCCACCTACAGGACAAGAGGAGCAACTGATCAGATTGGTTAAATTCAGAAGTGAACTGAACTGTGCATTCACCTGAAACTGAATTTCAACATGAAAAAGACATGACAGCATGATGTGGGTGTGCAAAATAACAGCAGTAGAACATACTGCGACAAAGAGAAATTAATGAAGATATACAAAAAAACAGATGAAAAATGCAGTATGAAAAATTCTAAAAAAAATATTGATATATGCAACATATACAAATAGAGCATGAACATGGGAATATAAAGAAAAATGTGAATTTACAGCTTATATACACAATGTAATATACACATGTCAACAGGTATACAGAAAGCCACATTTATTTGTTTGATTTCCAATTGAAATTCTAATTCCTTGTATCAAATTTGATGAAATACCCCTAACTGACTGATAGAGGGAGGAAGAGGAGGACAAGGAGGAAGAGAGACTGACCGTTTCCTGAAGGCTTCATCCAGGAACTGGACAGAAGAGTTGCTCATGGGAGTTTTAGCCTGTCTGATCAACCAGTGTTTGTCCTGGAGGGAGAGAGGGAAAGAAACAATATTTTGCATGACGTCCTGAGGATCAAATTCTCCTTCAAACTGGGGACACACTCCACTACTGAGCAGACTGAAAGGATTGGACATTGCACATTTAATGACTGGCATTTGCAGGGTTTTCCTCAGACAGTCAACAACCAGTTTGATTTGGAGAACACACACTACCCTCTCTCTCTGACCTCTTTGGCTGTAGCCAGTATACATTCAGAGTGGCTGACCAGCTCACACTACCGGAGGACGTAGGATTTGTTCACATTCAAGGCGCAAACTCATGTTTGAAATAAAGCTGATGGTCCCAACTGGATCGAGAGGCAAGAGATTCAAGTCCTGAAGCCTCACAAAAAAACGTTCATGTTTGGTTTGGTTCAGTGTTGTAGTGGTGCAAGAGTTTGTGTTTTTACGAGATTGGGGGGTTTGACTGGCATTATAACTCAGGTAGTGTGTGTTCCCCAAATTCAACTGGTCGTCAAGTGTGCGATCTTCTACGACGCAAGATGAAAAAAAATGCGAATACCAGTCACAAACCGCGCAATGTCCAATCTTGTCACAGTCTGTTCAGTCGTGTTTTCACATAAAACTGCGAGTAGGGAGAAGCCCTACCTTCCCGTGGATGTTGAAGTTGGGGTCCCGGGGCGCCCTGGTGTCGTTGAACCTGTCCTGGTACTGGGGGGCTGCCGTCCAGGGGGAGTGGGGGGCCGGCATCGACACCATCATAAAGAACGGCTGGTAGTTGGACTTGTGCTGGAGGAAGTCTAGAGACATGTTGGCCTGAGAGAGAGGGAGGGGATGTTTTACTACGATAGATACTCATCATTTTGTACCTTGATACACACAGGATTCATTTTCATTATTACTAGGAATCTGATAAAGAACATGCAAGAATAGTAGGAGTATGGTGTTTCAAATATTTAGACATGCCATTGATCAACAGTGTTCTGATCTGTCATAATGTTTATCAGATGTCTCACCAGGACGTCGGTCAGGTAGTCTTTACTGTAGTTGGCTCCATGTTTCTGAGCTTTCCCATTCACTGACAGAGTGTAGTTGTAGTATTTAGAGTTCCTCTCCTAGCAAAAACACATCACATTCATATGAAGCAATAAAATACTAGTATTTTTTATTGATCAGTCAGACAATCAATCTCGAAAACTATGGAAAGCATTCTTGCTCGCATTAAACTAATATGTTTACACAAGCTTTTGCATGTCTCTAACTGTACTATGTGAAAGGACGCTGACTGTTGGGCCCAATAACCCCTACATCCCATACTAGTCTTCTGTTTGATTTATACTCAGCACATTTTGGATTTACATTTAAAACTGTGACAAAACTGTGATGGATATTATCATGCCATGTGTACAACCATGGACCACACAACCACAGGGTATTCAGAATATAGAATAGTGCTGATCCAAGACCAGTTTGCTTCTTAGGATGCAGTGTAGTTTATTTGCATTTGATGTATTTGTCTACAGGGACAGACCTGAACACACTGGCAAACATCAGTGGCATCACATTATAGCTTAGGCTCATTTCTATCACCCATACCTAGATGGATTTTTCTTAAAACATATTAGCAGTTTCAAAAAGGAAAAAAAGATAGCTGCACACTCTACCAGTTGTCTGATATTTGTTGATCATCAGCGTTTCAGCACAAGGCTTTCATCAGGGTGTATGGGGCTTACGCTATGCACTTCTTTATATAGAAGGAGACATTCTGGGTAACTGATTTGCCCACCCTTTCCAATCACCATCAATATGAAAAAAACTGAAATCTGACTTATCCACATATACAAATAATCACGTATAGCATCACAGTCCTCCTTCAATCATTGATCTCAAAATCCAACTCAATGTCAAGACCCAGAGGACTCAAAATTCTTACATATGAAATCCAACAGACTCTCTATTCCATTTCTTCTATTTCTTTAAAGGGCAGTCCCCTCCCTCAATTCTTGTTGCTGACAATGTGGTTCAAGAGGTGGGGTCTTAACGAACACGCCGTCTCTGGGCACATGATTCATGGTAGCTTCATGAATACAGGATAAGAAACCGTATGAACTCTGACCGTCTCCGTCTATGGTGCCATAAGCCATCAGGTCATGAGACTAGCTGTTACTCCAGCCTGTTTGTTCAGCAGTTAACTGCAGATAAAGTAGTCGGCGGTCATATCCTGGACTGAGACTTGACCTGTCCTCTGTATCATGACGCCAGCTCATATGACCACATGAAGCCAACTGGTCTCAGATCACCGCTCTGATTCTAGTCCATGCATTTCCTGTAGAGCTGAATGACCAGGGAAACTCTGCCGATGTCAACATAGTCAGCCGAGAAATGTTTTTGTGTCATTAGTGCAAAGTTCAGCCGAATACTGATACTGATATTTTTGGACTGGAACTGCTAATAGCCGATATTTTGTGCCACTATTCAATTTCTTTAAATTTGGCCATTTACAGGCCAGAACAAAATTCTGTGTTTCCACCAGAATTCTATTCTTATGATGGTGGAAAAGCCTCTGAAACAGCATTTAGACTGTGGGACATTAAAACTCTCCATTGAAACCCAGGATGATGATGATGAGGTGGACGACATGTCTGGTACAATAAAAGACCAATATCGGCTTGATATATCGGTCAACCCCCAATTCAACAGCTAGTAGGCAGCGTGTGCATTCTGGCCTCGGCTCCCTCGATCAAGGTCACGGTAAATCTGTCCTTGTGCTTCAACATATTGTCAGTTGCTTCTAGGACATTCTTAAAACAAGCTGAATTGTATTGAAACCAGTGACAGGTTTGTAAGTGGACCCTGGGACCAGTTCAATGGCTACAGACTTTGTTCCTGTCTATGTTACTGGCCCATAATGTCAGACAGGAGATTAAGAATAGGTTTATGACCATAAGGCTCAAGTTGTGTTGTTTTAGTCTTACCAGTCCAACCCAGTAGTTCCAACCTGGAGGCACATGCTCCACTCCACCAGCCTCTGAGTTCCCATACTGACACACACAAACACAAATATTAACACAGCCAACACAAACAAGTAAACATGACTTCCTAGTTCCTCATATGACCATCTGTTAATCACAAGGGTGGATGCTGCTTTGAGAGGAAGACGTTAAGCACAACCTATGATGACAGATCTTATGATTGTGTAGAAAACAATCCAGAAACATCAAGGTCAAGCTATACGCAACACTTTAAAAATGGTAACTGTGCTGAGAAATGTACACTTTCCACAATGAATGCATTCAATCACCTGAAGTGATCAATTTCCTTGTGTAAAAAAATAAAATGAAATAAGAATAGAGTAAATGGGGTGTTAACAAACATTGCGCAACCAGCTATAACAACAGTAGAAAGTACTGAGTTGAAATATATGAATGAAAAGTATGAAAATTTAAGAATTACAGCATGGGTTGTAAAATAATAGCTGTACATTTACTTTCTGCCAAATTACGTATTTCTACACATACCGCACATGTACAAGGGGTGGACAAAATACTGGAAACACCCTATGAAGGACTTTAACTTTGAAGTATAATATCATTTTAGGTGCTTCCGTTATTTTGTTACACAGTACACGATTGGTAGGTGTAGTCATAAATCTTTTAAAAGCATTTCTCATCAGAAAAACATCCGGTGGCCTTTATAAACTAGGAGAAAGGCACCTGGTTGAGGTATTTCCCGGCAAAGAAGGTCTGGTAGCCAGCTTGAGTCTGCAGCAAGGCAGGGAAGGTTTGGGGTTCCTGACTCTTCTGCCACGCCTTGCTGCTGCAGTTGCCCTCTAAGGTGTTGTTAATGACATGGTGGTTGTGGGGGTATTTCCCCGTCAGGATGCTAGCTCGACTGGGGCAGCACAGCGGGCTGGCAACAAACTGGGGGGGATGGAAGCAACAGAAGGACAAAAAGCTCAGTTTTAGGATGCAGTATTTTTTATGCAATGTTTGTGAAGGCCCTTGCTCAGTTGGGGCAGTGGAACAGTGTTTATCCATTGTGGGCAGCAGGCAGAGTGCTATGAGATGAGGAGGGAAAGGATAAATAAGGAGAAAAGATGATTTGAGGTGGACCTTTAATGTACTTTATAGTATATGGTTACGATAGGCTTTACACTGATACCAAACCAATTTTTCTATCTTGTTAAAGTCAAAAGAAGCTGGTAGCTGATCCACTGCCACCGTTTGTATTGCTGAAAAAAGGCTAGGTCACCAGAAAAACTGGATCAATATTTTGTCTTCCAATCAATCAATGCCACATAACAATGACAATTATGACAATGAGGATGACAAGAATATTGGTGACGTTACTTACCGCATTTGTGAATGATATCCCTGCATCACCAATGAGCTTTTTTGTCTTGTTCAGTGGACTCTGACAGGAACATGAAAGAAATTGATTTTAAATCAAGCATTAAATGAATCACATACCAGCCTGTGTCTCATTACAGACATACTCAAATTAGGCAACAGGCTCTTTTCAAATGATCTTTGTGGAAATCGATTTAGGAGGGGAAACAGCCTAAGAGTTATCAGTAAAAATAGGATTTGGTGATGACGCAGCATTTACTTGTCTTATTTACGTCTGTGACTAGGCTTGTTCTCTCTGGATAAAGCCTAATGCACCACATAGCATGTGCACTTCTGTTTCGAGACATCATAGATAACCACCCATCAGCCTAATTACTAATAAAATCTATAAAAGCCAAGGAGCACTATATGCCTATGTGGTGTGCGCAACCAAGGGATGTGAAAGCCATCAGCCTCAACAGAATTGGTGTTAGCTGAACATCAATTATCCACCAATTCCCCATGACACGGGTCTGCAAACACTTTGTGAAGCTTGTTTAGATAAGCAACTTGCAAAGAACCGCAAGTAGCCGAGTCAATTAACCAGTTATTAGAATTACTAGTTATTAGAATTAGAACCAGTTATTAGAATTACTATTACTAATTACTAGAATTAAGTTATACATGCACGAATTTCTTAAAATGCACTCACCAGACCCCCAATAGCAATGTCCAAGTCGTCGGTCAGAATCAAAACAATATTTGGTTTCCGATAAGACTTGGCAACAACCCCACCGCTCAGGGTATTCAACAAAGTGACGCAGATTAAGAGAAACTTCAATACGGGCGGCAGACAGAGACGAGGTGAGGCCATGTTCACATCGAAATTATAAACAGTTCAGGCTGTCCTTCTCTGGTCTCGACTCTCAGCTTGATAACAGCGTTAAATGTTGTTACAGAGTTTCCCCGGAGCAAACAGAGAAACGGCCTTGATAGTTTCTAAGACAATACTTCCCTGTTTCCTGGTCACGTGCTACTTAACTACGGAAGCCCGAGTCAGCTGATTCGCAGACATGCAGCCCTTATCATGACGCGTATAGTTACGGTCTATAATTAGTTTTCAAAAAGTTAAAACTTTAATTTCACCTTTAATCATGTGTATATTTTTGTTTTGTTTTATTTTTACAAAACCTCTAGGCTCAGAAAACATTAGTAATGCAGGTGGAGAACACTACGCATTTATCAACTCACCAGTATTATTTTGTCATGGTTATAATAAAATATGAAGTTACTGTCTTTATATACTGTAGTTAGACAATAGAAATACAATAGACCTGCAGGTGATACAGGGCATACAGTGGCTGAAATAACCTGCTGTAGAGTAACTTCCTGATATTTTCCAAGAGAAAGCGGATTGGGCCATAAGGTTTTGGCTCTTCTCTCATTGGTCAAGCCACTGATTCAAGGTGCTCCTCCGACGCGCACCTGTGCACCGGCTGCACCTGTTGCGCGGCTAGAAGTTTTGCTGATGCCGCAGAAGTTTCGGAGTGGGCTGGACCATTGTTTAGTCCTACAGGGGTTATGGAAACAGCGTCAGGAACTTTCAGGAAGGAAATTAAAGTCGTTCCAACTCGGCCCTACCTCCTGAGGAGACGAATGGAATGCTCCCGGAACTCTATCCTCTTCCAGAGAAAAGTTTACCTGCTGTGCAGTAAAATGACGACTGACATCTAGAAAAGCTGTTATAGGCTCCAACTGGGCAGTTTAGCCAGTTTAACCCTCCTGAAAATGGCGTTGCAGGTGACATTAACCGGGAATGAACTTTTGGAAATTGACATATGTGAACGCGGCGTGCCTTCCGAAGACGAGAGCGGGGTTTTTGTCAACTCGGCCGCGTCTCTCCAGGATGGTTTCTCGGGTTTTCAGCAGTGGAGCCCCGCCGACTTGGTCTCCATCTCCGTTACTACCGAGCTACCTAATGACACATCATCACCTGGACAGCCGGAGGTCCCCGTAGGGCACGGAGCTTCAGCGGGCACCATTACTGCCACGCGAAGGACCAACGCGGAGGGTGACACAGATCCTGAATCCCAAGAAGATGAAATGAAAGCCCCACGCACTTCCATTGTGGACTGCTTGTTAGTGGAGCTTTACGACACATACAGCGGCGGCCACAGGAGAAACGTGGACAGTTGGGACAGCTCCACGGAGGCGTCCAGCTCGGATGCTTTTCTGGGTCGCAGCAATACTGGATCCAGCTTCCTACAGGAGCTGCAAGAGAAGCACACCAGGAGGCATCAAATGAGCTACCTGGCTCAGAAAGGTGAGGCGTGTGTGGGTGGGAGAGTGTGTCTGGGTGCATGCGCAGGGATGCTGCTATGTCTCGTGCCAAACTATACCTTAAAAATCTGGCAGGTTAATTTGGCTTTGGTTATTGGCTAAGCTACATACCTGATAAAACATGACTCGGGGACTTTTCAAGGACTGCATTAAGTATAACTCGTCAAGCAGCATTTATTTCAACTTTTACAACTGGTTTACCTGTTATTCAGTATAACAGTCTTCCACCAAAATACACCGTGGTGGCAGTGAAGATATGCACTAAAATCAACTACATGACACTGGAGGATTGAGACAAC
Source organism: Monocentris japonica (assembly GCA_900323365.1). Classification (NCBI taxonomy): domain Eukaryota; kingdom Metazoa; phylum Chordata; class Actinopteri; order Trachichthyiformes; family Monocentridae; genus Monocentris; species Monocentris japonica. The sequence goes on along the minus strand of OOFE01029939.1, from coordinate 19,263 downwards.
ATACAGGTATCAGCCCTGAGAGAGACAGAAAGAGATGCAGAGTTGTGAAAGCGCTTTCAAAAGTAGGACTGTTTTTGTTTTGATTAGTTTGTAATATTTTGTGGACAAGGTGTATCATGTCAAATCAAAACACACCACAGAGGCACACACAAAGGAAAGATCAAGGAGCTTATTGAGTGTGTCGATGTGCCTACATCATTTGTCTTGTATGTCTTCTTTTTCTGCTTTATTTGATAGTGCACAGAGAGAGACAGGAAAAGGACTGAAACTCGGTGCTGTGAATTCAACCATGCACACATTTGACTTGCTGATGCGCCATTATTCATTCAGCAGATTGAGTGTTTAGTGAATGCTATGTGCCTTAAATTCTTGGCGTATCCAAAGCTATGTGGCTAATACTTTGCCAGGTAGGCCTGCCAGACGGTTTACTGTCATCCGATATCTGAGGGAGCCAAACGAGCTAGATAACTGATGTGCCAGTTTCTGACCCACAGTCAAATACACATCTACGCACACACACACACACACACACACACAGGCTGACGAGTGTGTTTTATAGCTCATTTACTACTTCTCAAACAGTGTTGCCTCAGAGTCTGGAATGGCACGTTTCTGTGAGTGCCATGCTGCCTTTGTTTCCCCTGTTCCTGTGGACTCCTATAGTAAATAAACCCAGGCCTGTGTGTTCAGTGTTGCCCTCTACGGCTCAGGAAGAGGGTCTCTCAGCTGGTGGGTTGAAAACCAAGAGGTGGGTCATCGGTCAACAGTTTCCTTTTCTGATGTGTTGCGTCTCGGCATCATGGCAAATGCAAAAGTTTGGTCCTGATGCAAAACCTTTTGAATTATGAGAATACGATATATATGATCATTGGACAGCAGGGTGGCATAGTGGGTAGGGTGATTCAACCAGAAGACGTTGGTTCAAACCCCCATCCACCCTGCTGAAGTGTCCTTGAGCAAAACACTGAATCCGTACCAGCTCCAGATGTGCTGTTCTGTCGCTGACTCTGACCTCTGACTTCCCAGTGGATGGGGGAGAAATAAAAAGAGAATTTCCAATTTTCCATTATTATTTCCCCCACACTGATCTTGTCAGGGGGCTATGGGCTGGTCTCAGTTTGTTTGTTCATTTGTTCATCTATTGTGTGTGATATCGCCAACACTGCTGATCCAATTTTGTCAAATCCTGGGGAAATGATTCATCTCGCCACTGCATTATGGCATTTTCCAAAATTACACTGATTAGAATCATCAGTTCAATATTAACTGTTCACGTCAGAAACTCCCACATTGTCCCACAACCTTTTCAAAAAATGTTCCTCAACAGGTTTGGTTGTTGTTTTTTATACAGGAACAAAAACAGTACTGTCTGTAAACGGATTAGGGGGTGGGATGGTTGGGTGATTGTAGACCTTCTGGTTTTTAATTCCTGTTTGCCTGCAGCACGGAAAACAGACTATAATGACTGTGATGTCCTGATCTGAGCTAACAGTGCTTGGGGTAGTGGCATTACAAGCTAATCCAGGCCACACTGCTTGGCTCAGAATAGATCATATATTAGACAGACAAGAATACAGGATATAGACAGTGAGAATCACAGAAACTGGATCTGTTTCATTTTAATTGGTTTGTATGTGTTTCCTTTAGAAAAGGAACCGCATTTTTAGGTCATGGCTTTGTGCTCTGGCTTAGTTATGGAAAGTCATGGATCACCACGGTGGTAACCATGGTAAACTGTTTAACTTCAGTGTTTCTGTTTTGTGTCTATCTGTGTGCATGTCCAGCCCCTGAGGAGCTGCATTCAATCATCCAGGAAGTCAAATATCGTACGGGCCTGCAGTCGGCCAAGCTGCTTCGCCAGCTGAAGAGGCGAGACAGGCTTTACCACAAACTGCAGAAGAACTACGACATCATCACCGCATGCCTACAGGCCGTCTCACAAAAACGGCGTAAGCAGTTCTTTCCTTAAATGATACTTAATAACAAGACAGACAGGTTTAAGTAAATGGAAGAATGTGATGTCCGTTTACCACTATGAGCGCTTCAGGTATCCCCAGACACCCACAGGTATCCCCAGACACCCACAGGTGCTCTTAGAGGTAAGGATGGCAAGTCCAGGTATTTGAATGGGTTTGAAAGTTAAAAAGTCTTTAACTGGATAGGGCTAAGACATTAAACAAATTGAGAGGAATTGTCTCCAATTTGGCCCAGACTTGAGAAAGATATAAATTTGAGATTTCATATTGTTAATATTTTGGCTAAAATGTAATTTTACTGATTTAAACCTTTTTAGTTATTTTAGTTTTAGTCTAAAAGAACTACAAATCTCAGGACTTTTTCATCTACTGTCCCACGGTAAAATGTTCATCCTCTTGCACTCTTTTAATGTATATATTGACCTGATGATGAAGTTGTGTGTTTTAAGAATCTCTCTGTGCTCAAAGACATGTGACAGAAAATACGTTTGTGTGAGCTAGCATAGGGTGAAGAAAGGTGAGTTAAATGGTGAAAGAACATGAATTTTATGCTCTTTCTTAAGGCAAACAATGACAAAATAGCTGCTGATGTGAAACAGCTTCATCAAATTGAACGTCGAAGAAGAGGTGGGATTTTATGCTGTATAGGGAGATAACAGGATTTTTATGTCAAGCCAATCAGCACCACACTGCAGATGGCATTTAGCCACAGAGGAACTTTGCTTCCAGATCCTCTCCGTCGTGTATGAGCAGCCAGTCTAGTGATCATTTGTCAGGTTTTCCTCCTAACAGTTACTTAAACAGGTAAAACGCACTACAGCGTGCTCTGTTCCATCAAAGAACAGGGTTGGCAAAGTTACTTTTAAGATAGTGTAAGATTGTATTTAGTAATGCTACTCAAACTCAATGATGTTATGTAATTACTTTGACTTACTTTTGAATTTAATTTGAATTTAATTCATTTTCATTACCTCCAAAAAGTTTATAATATGAAGTTATCCAGACTTTGCGTCAGAGTATTTAAGCACAGAGTGGAGCAGCGTCCCTGGAGTGTCCTAGAGAAAACAAATCACTTTCCTGCTATTAAGTGCAAAAATACAAAGGGTTCAGGGCTCTTTATCTTGGCTAATTTTACTGTGGGGAATTTGGACTGGAAAAAAAAAACAACACCCACTGTGTTTTCAGATTAAGTGGCAGGAATAAGTGAAACGTATGCTTTTCTATGCAACTCAAGGACCTGGAGTTTTATTGCAAGTGAACCACCAATTCCATCCAAAGCCCATCCTACGGCAGGTCCCATATGCAAGACACCTGATGTAAGAGTTGTTTGTAAGAAAGTCAGAGTTAGAACAATTGGTTCGTAAAAAAGTGTTCACAACCCTTAATTATAACCTTACAGTAGTTTGAAATGTAAGCTGAATGTAAGTGAATAGGACATAAGTTACACATGAAACAAGGGAGTGAATACTTCCACAAACTAGATTTACTAACTAGAGTTTACTGCTATTTGACATTTCTAGCTTCACATAATGTTTTTATAATATTATTTCCATTTAGATAAGTACACTGTGCGTATATCTAAAAAAAAAAAAATCTGTTATAAATGTTAAATTGTACCAAAACTCCATTTTGAGGATTTGGGGATTGGAGTGACTGTAAATTCAAGTCATATCTCATGCAGTATGAAAATTACTGTATCAGATTTTCATAGTAGACAGCGACCTAGACCCACAAGACTATGATTTTCATATCCCAATGTCCCTGCCATCCTAGTCCAAAGCTGCTTATTCTTCTCATTTGATTGAATGTGCCGTTATGTAAGCGACCATTGGAAAAGCATGGCCTACAGAGGGAATTTGTCCAGGGGGGAAATTATGGACTGGCTGCCTAGACATGAATTAAGTCTGGTCCTAGAATAATATATACATGTTACTATACTTGTCTGAGGAATTGTTTTTTAGGAATTTGGCCTAGGCTGTCACCATTGGTATTCAGGCTTTTCCTGACTGACTTTTCAAAATGAAAGTACTAATGGTGCCTTGAGTGGTCCAATTTTTATGGTTGGCCATCTTGAACCTCTTGCAGATGTGTGTGCACTAAAGAATAAAAATGATCCACCTAAGTGAAACATAATTGAAAGAATTTAGGTGTACGTTGTGTTATTTTATTTTTAACGCTTCTTTTTTTGTCAACGTGCAGCCTGGCAGCTAACAAGAAGGTAGAGTATAAAATAATATATTGTAGCACTGTTGCAAAACGTTCTAACCAGAGCCTTTGACAGGAAGAGCTTGGCTAGGTTGTACAGCCGACATTGAATCACCCAGCAATGGCCATGAGCTTAGGGTGGCCTGTAATGGAAATAAATAACAGTCCCATTTTCACAATGTAGAGGAGTAAATTAGCTAATTAGAGCAGAGATCCAACACAAATGTCTAGTGAAGCGGTAATATATCACATTGCTAAATACTGGAACAATAATACTGTGTTGTCGTTTGCTGTTTTGGTTTGAGAGCGAAATGTTTCGGGAAATGTTTCTTGCTCGTAGCGCTGTGCTCCATCGTTGAGCAGTTGAAAATGCGAGTAGGTGGGGTTTTCGTTCCAAAACACAGTACAGGAAGTGAGTTTTGAAAAATCGCTGAGTCATTGGTATTTATCAACAACCCTATCACCATCCACAAATTTATTATGAGCATTCTGTGCTTTGGGGCAGTAAAAATCCTACCAGGTTGCACCATTCTGATACTACTTGTTATAATGTATCCTATGAACTTATACAATAAGGACTAGGTAAACTCAAATTAAAAGGTGAGTAAACTGAGATCACGAAATCCCTGGTTATGGCACACTGGTCTGTTTACAGTTATGGATTCACAATGTCAGTAAAACTAGATTTCCTTTCCATTCAAAAGCGCTTAACCCTAAGGCGGAATCCCATGCATTATTAATTCTTTTTGCAAACATCGCTATTTGTTCATTATCCTGTTTACACGAGCAGCTCACTCCTTCAGGCCATGAGCCATGTGGCTGTGACTCAGTGTATTGAGCACTTAGACAGGGTTGAGAAGTTCAGTTGCTGTTCAGCTAAACATTAGAATGGGCAAGACACATGATCTGAGAGATTTTGACCGTAGTGTGATTGTTGGTGCCAGGTGATCAACAGAAACGGACACAGAAATAACGTCTCAGTACAACAGTGGTGTGCAGAAGGGCATTTCAGGACACAACCCATCAAACCGTGAAGTGAAGTGGGCGGGCTACAGCAGCAAAAGACCATGCTGTCCGCGAACAACAAGATGAAGCTACAGGCTCGTGATCACCAAAACTGGATGACTGAAGAATCAAAAACGTCGCCTGGTGCGATGGACCCTGGTTTCTGTTGCCAGAATTTGGCAGAAACAGCCTGAATCCATGGATCCATCTTGTCTGGTGTCAACGGTACAGGCTGCTGGTGGTGTAACTGCGTAGGGAATGATTTCTTGGCCACATTAGTACCGATGATGCATAGTTTGAACACCATTGTTGCTGACCAGGCGTATCCCTTCATGGCCACAGTCTGCTTCCTCTTCCTCCTGCCTCCTCAGCATCCTCTACTAGCCTTGTCTCCTCCTCTCCTATATTACAGTCGTCATATTTAAGTCCACTGTACTTGAATGTATTCACCACTGAGTAGAGTGTATATGCTTATTTATACTCTTAGATAATAATAATAATACTTAATAATTTAATAAGTTATAAGTAATTTAATAAGTTATTTGTTGTTTGAAAACAAGTTGCCCCCCATGTCTGAAAGACAATCATGTTCTGCTGGTTTTTCAATTATCTGTCAATTTGTTCTGGAAAAAAAAATAATCCACCTATACTTGTAGATAACCTCTACTCTCCTTCATTTCCTCTTGTTTCTTTACCTCCTCTCTTTTCTTTCCTCCTCTCCTCTCCTTTGTTTTCCCCCTCTCCTCTCAGCACCATTACCTCATCCTCCTCTATCTCCTCCCTGCATGTGTCGCCATCCTACCACATCTCTTTATCCGCGCACCTCCTCCCAGTGACGCCAAAGCGGAGAAGGATGAGGAGGCGTGCAGCACCGAGTAGCAGCAGCAGGAATAGTTATTTCCTCCTCAGAGTGCCATCGATTGGCTTTTTGACTCTCAGTAAATAACATTTTATTTAGATGTATGAGTCATGCGAATATGGCTGCCTGGACGTTACTCTACCATTGAATGATGCAGGCAGTTTGCAACGTCTAAGGCCTCGTTGTTTCTGCCGGCACCAGTCGGAAAAACATGCCATCACCGGGAGAGATTTGAAAGACACGATAATCAATTTGATCGATTGATCTTTTTTCCATCTCGGAGGAGGGTATTTTGGGGCTACAGCCATGGATGTTTCCTCCCCTTGGAAGACGTGAAGCAACACCATTAAAGAGAAGCAAACACGGGGACGCCACGATGAAGTGATTGAACGGCTTCAGCAGTTTGATTACCGATGAGGCAGGAGCGGTTCGCCGCCCCCGGGAGGAAGCCTAGGGCGGGTGCGAGGCAGAGGCAGCAGGAATCGGGAGGGGTCGGTAACATCATCAGCAACGTCCTGAAGAAACGGAACGGGATATCCAGGAGTGCGCCCCGGCTGCTCTGCACCTTAGAGCCAGGTGACCGTTAGGAGAGGGATGTCTGAACGGGACAGTTCAGTAAAATCCTAAAATCATTTCATTTACCACCAAAACCTTCAAACCGGCTTTTAAATAGATTATATTTCTGGGGACAAGAGGAGCAATGATTGACGATGTTATGTTGGTCTGTGTGATAAATTATTAGTATGGCCCTGTAGACCTGTGGTTGTGAGTAAGAGCACATTTTGCACATCCTGTGTGTACATATACATTAGTAATTTCACATTTTGTTCATTCACATATACCCCACTCATAACTCATTTCATGCTGCACATATTTCATGTTTGGTGTATTTATTATTGATATATCCTACTTTTTTTCTGGTCTCAATTAGTTCTGCTACTGTGGCTCCATACCTGTTCATACTTTAATTCATACATTTCTACTTAACATGCTCTACTGTTTTTCTTTTTTTTTTTTTTTTTACTATTGGCTGCATATGTTTAGATGACCTTCATTTGCTATATTCTTATTAATATCCCATTTTCCCCACAGGGATAATTAAAGTTTAATCTTGAATTATAGGTCATCAGACTATCAGCTTAGAGGGAACATTGCTCCTGAAGGCATACCTGATGTATTTTTAGATAGATTTCTGCTTGATCTTGCTTGATCTTTGCTCTCCATTATGGTCAAAACTACAAGATCAAATTTGGACTCAAATCGAAGAAAGAAAGTTCCTTCTAAGATGATAGTTTGGTGACCTACATCTAATAATTTTTCACATTGACCAAATAATAATAATATCTTCTCAGTCACCAGACATTGCTCTATTTTATCCCCAGCAATTAAGTAAGATTTCCAGAGGCCGGTTTGGAGGTTTTGTTGACAAATCATGTTTGATGCAACAGCTTTGTCATATGGGTTTAGTGAATTGAACCCGCTGAGACATTCAGGTGAAGCCTATATCCAAAGGTCATTAAAATAGAGTGCCAGGGAATAGGTCAGCATTTAGCCTATTATTATATCCTTATTATTTCTGGGGTCTGTTTTCTTGTTGTGGTTGTCTACCACTGCTGAATGAAAGCGGAGGAAACACTGACAATATAATAAGATTGAAGTCAGCTTTGCTCGGGGAATCAATTCCTCAAATGTTTGATTGCTGAGGCCCAGTTATTATCCATGCAGTATCTAAAGGTAATCACTAAAACAGTATTTCATAACCCACAAATGGCCCCACAGACCCCTATTTGGTACAGTTTTGTCCCAAGGACCCCATATGCAGGGATGTGGTCAAGGTAAACCCATAAATTCAGTTTCACCACCTTTTGATTTGTGGAATAGAGTTTACCCACTTTTGTAGGCTGACCTAAAACTTTAAGATATACATTTTATATTAAGTAGGATCAAACTGATGTGGGTTGTGAGGATAGGGTATTTTACTATATTTTCAGAAAAGCATAAATTAATGCTTTTCAATTTTTTTTTGTTGTTTCTGTTGGTGTTTTTTTTTTCTTAAGATGGTCAAAGATGAAAAGTCATAGTTTATCCACTTTTTGTATTTTCCACAACTTTACTGCCCATATGGAAGATTAGAATTAGAAGAAGATCAGAATTGTATATTAACTGTCTAAGTGGGGGTATGATAAGAATAGCCATTTTTATACATTCTCCAATTAGGATTATTTCAAGGGAATTAAATCATAGTGAAATTAAACTCTCACTCATTTTCCTGGGGTACCCCATGGAACCCCTCAAGGACCCCTGGAGTTTCCCGGAACCGCTAATCTTGCAGTTGCGGAACCATCTTAGCCTTTCCAGTGCAGAGAGCCAAATAACTAATCTAAACACACCTTTTGGCGTACAGTGGGCTACACGGTATGGTGTTGGACTAATCTGCGACAGGGAAGTGGGAGGGCTTTCCGTGTTAATCCTCTCCCAAAGCCCTGAGTGGAAACGGGGGAATAAAGCGGCGCTCATACAGAATGGCGCAGGACAAAGCGACAGAAACGGACCATGCAGGTTAAACACCCATTTTATCTACTATGAAGGAGTAGATGGCTATTGAATATTGGTGTGATCGGCTGCTGTGGGAGTCTGATCAATCCGCCAGAGACTGTGGGATAGAGGGAGAGAAAGAGGGAGAGAGGGAGAGAAATGGCCGCAGCCTTGGTTGTTGGCCAACAGCCGAGAGATGGCAGGACTTTCCGTCTTAACTTCAGATCAAAATTTAATTTCCGTTTAGTCCTTAGGGGTTTTAGCCTACGCCAGTAAATATTCTCTGAAGAAGTTTGAGTGTGTGTGTCGGGGAGATATTATTACAAGACGATGTCCTGTAAAGCGGAGGTTGAAATGCGGAATCAGCACCACACGGAAACGGACAGCGACTTCTCCCCAAAGCGTCTGAAAACTCATTTCACCCCCAAAGATTCCTGTTTTTAACTATAGCCCTGAACCCCGTCGTCGTGGAAATGATAAATTACTTTGTTTCCTTAGGAGCTTTGCAAATGTTTTCCATCAGGCAGATTGTGTGGAGTTGTAACTCTTTTCCAGTTTTGGGGTGTTGAATGTCCGATTTTAATATGCCTTCACTGTCACAGAGACATAGTGTGGGAAACGCCACCTTTTTATTTGTGGAGTAGTTCACCAACTGTTTAAGGCTGACATTAATTTTTCTTAGGTGAAATTCAAGTGATATGGGGATGGGAATTTTTCTTTGCCTTATGATGATCACCAGCCGGAGGTCATAGTTTACCCACCTTTTTCTTTACCACTACATCACTGGTTATATATGCTGAGGCCACATGATGTACTGTATAAGCAGAACCATAAGTATGTGTATTTGAGAGACCGGGACGGAGAGAAAGAGCAACAGTTTTTAGCTGGACTAAAAACACAGATCTGCAGTGAGGTATGTGTCACCAGCCCACAGCCTACCTGGTGGAAGGTAGTCAACTAGATGTGGTTCATGACTGCTCTCACTCAGTGTCTCTGTTTGATTTATAGGAGTTGACACAAGACTGAAGTTTACCATTGAACCATCACTGGGCAAGAATGGATTCCAGCAGGTGAGCATTGTGGCTATTGCGGGATTTAATTTGACCCGCTGAGCAAAGACTGAGATTTTCACTTTTTCTCTTTTTTGGGGCCTACTAGCATAGATTCTGTGAAAAATACTGTAATCAAAGTCTTGGATTTTTCCATGTTTACGTTAAGCTGTGTGCATGGGCGTGCGTGTGCAACATAATGAGACTCCTTGATTAAGTTGACCTTCTAAGCGCTGTACCACTGTTCTGCTCTGTCTTTCTCTCTCTAAACGTGTTACTACTGTCTTTAAAAGAGATCCTTGGTCTCAACGGGACTAACCTGGTTAAGTAAAGGGTAAAGAAGTGTTTGCGTTCTCCTCCCTACAGTGGTATGATGCCCTTAAAGCAGTGGCTAGGCTCCCAACTGGCATACCCAAGGAATGGAGGAAAAGGGTAAGTCAATTTAACCATACATAGCATAGGGCATTGGCATTTATTCAATTTCCACTTTTTAACCCTGGGAGTGTTGGTGCCTTCCTCTACCCCACAGATCCACACAGCGGAAGGCAAAACCTACTGTACCTATCCACTGACTGATCCATCAAAATACATTGCTATATCCCAAAATACACTGATTACATAGTATGTAAAGTTATTGTAACATTTTAAGTGAATGGCATCATGTTTAGCAGACCAGCACCTATGGAGTGTCTGGACACAAGACTGTATGGGTCCTGTTTATTAAAGTATCTCCTTTTATAAAAGTGTCAAAGAATATTTTTGTAAATGAGTCCTTATTGTACATGGCAACAAAAATGATGTAACACGCCTTGTGCACTTTGACCTCTTGCTCTCTGTGTTACTAGTGACGCTCACAGCTGGAAAAAGCATTTTATCTGATCACGGCCTTACAATCAACACAGTTCCTTGTGTATCTGCTACTGTTTCCATTCTCCAGGTATGGCTAACGCTAGCAGACCAGTACCTCCATAGTATCTCTATTGACTGGGAGAAGACGCTTCGTTTTGCCTTTAACGAGCGTAGTAACCCAGACGATGACTCCCTCGGCATCCAAATCGTCAAGGTAACCAGATATGTGTTATTGTTGGGGGTCGGGGGGG
>OOFE01029938.1:6463-17222 GCA_900323365.1 Monocentris japonica | reverse complement strand
TGTGAATGAACATAGCTGAAGTGTACCATCTATGTTGATCTGTGTACTCTTTCTTCTGCATACTAGCTAATCTAATTCTCTGCCCCTCTCTCTCTCTCTCTCTCTCTCTCTCTCTCTCTCTCTCTCTCTCTCTCTCTCTCTCTCTCTCTCTGTCCCTGTCCCTCTCTCTCGCCCTTTCTCATCTCTGTAGAGACTGCATTTGCCTCCAGACCTGTCAGACACAGTGAGTCGTGTGAGCAGGGGGGAGCTGGCAGGAGCGGCCATGGTGGGTTCAGCCTGTGGCTCTGGCACTTCCGGCAACAAACACCTGGACTTCTAGAGCTCCCACACAGTCGCCAGGGGCAACCAACACCTGGAACTCTGGAACGTTGTCCTCTTTACCGTGGCGACCAGGTTGTTCCCTCACCCACATAATGTCAACAGCAATAACCCTGCCAGCCATTTCCACCTGCCAACTGTCCCAGCCAGGGGTGAAGATCTAAACGTCCACAGTGCCTCCCCTCATAATGGACACATTTCATCATACATTTAAAGTGCTTCTTTTTTTTTGTTTTATTGAGTATTTTTTTCTAACTCTGACAACTAATAAGACACATTCCAACCTGTCTTCAGAAGTTCATGTAACTCACCTTATTTGCCAAGTTGTGATCCCCAAATTGTGAGCTTGTAGTTATCAGGATCTGTCTGGGTAGAGTGCAATTCTGAGATATTCAGCATCAAAGATTTGACGTACCGTCTGGCAAAGCTGTGATGTACTTTCTATCTTTTTAAATATTAAACTTCGAAAGCTTCTAAAAACAATAACACCACACTAGCATCAAGTAACATTCAAAGATAACAAATATGTGGATTATTCAGTTTTGCTCAAAACGTCAGATAGAACCAAGCTCACACCAGGCCGACTGAGATTTGAGGTTGCTCTGTAAATGGTTGGGCAAGAAGTATTTCACTCAATCAAAACCCAACATGGAAGATTATTTTAGATTTTTGGTTTGCCCCTGAGTCTTTGTTTACAAGTAACATCTAACCTTTAAGTATTTTTATTTTTCCAAGTATTATGGATTGTCAATCTTTGCTTCTGATTGTCCTAACATTGAATTTGAATGGCATTGTTCCAAACTCCATACTAACTTCACTTCCTGCACCATGGTCAATCAAATCAAATAAAAAAATGTGTGTTTTTGAGTTGAATAAAGGAGTAGTAGTGAATACACAGTACAAGATAAATGTTGTATTGTTGTATTGTATTGTTGTATTGTATTTTTTACTTTTTTCACTGTCTCAACACCAGCTCTGTGGAGAGAGGCTGTATGGTAAGTGTGTTGTTATGAACCACTGATCTCTGGTCTGCCTCACTGGTTTCAGGTTAGAATAGAGACGGTTCCATCTGAGACTGTGCCGGTGAGTGATGTCTACCTAGAGCTGAGCAGGAATGTGGGCAGAGGGTAGGAGAGCTGGATTTGGGTGCAGGCTTCACACCTCATCAGGCATGTTTGCTGGATGAGTTGCTTTGCCATGACAAGCCCAAAAGAACAAATTAGGTCAAATGGTGACATGGAAATACAGAAAATACTACACGAAGAATTAAATTGTTTTCGTTTTTGTTTTCCTTATTTTGCTGTTGATGTCGGTTTGAATATTTGTGCCTGTAAAAACTGGCAGTATTGGTAACCGTCTGCAACACACGTGTAGGAGAGGGAAGTGTGTTGCCTGACAGTTTCATGCATGATTGGAGTCCTCTTATATGGTGTGTACGTCTTTGAGGAGAGAGAGAGATGACATGCGCGGGTCACTTTTACAGGTGAGCAAAAGCTTGGGTTGTTAAGATAAAAACAGTTATCCAAGTTGTTGTTGGAGAGCTGACAGATTCAGGGTATTCTTCTCGCCATGTGTTTACGTTCCCATCTATATGTCCGTTTTTACATTTGCTGTTGGAGAGAATCTAACTCGACTAGGGAAAAATGTTTTAATGATGTGAACGTGATGTCAGCCATGCTTTATGTAATGCTGCAGTTATATACATCTACAGGGTTAATTCAGAGAATGGATTTTCTCCAAAGTTCAAAAAGTGTAAACCATTTAGACATTTCTTACGTGAGTTTCTATTTCCATTTAAAATTTAAATGAATTAAAGTGAATTGATTCCAACTTTGCTACTTATGTTGGGCCAAGGGCAGCACAGTACATTCAGCTTGTACATTCAGTACATTACATTACAGGCATTTAGCAGACACTCTTATCCAAAGCGACTTACAATAAGTCCATTCAACATAGGTTGGCAAAAGAACTACTAGTCACCAGAAATTGTAAGTGCATTTCCTTCCTAAACAAGCATCTAAGAGCATAACCAGTGCTAAGGTAAAAGTGCAATAAGTTAGCTACCTACTTTTTATTTAAACAAATGACAAATAAGTGAAGCAAATAAACAAGAGCTACGACAAATAAGTGAAGCATATAAGCAGGTGCTAAGAGTACATTATGTCTGTATATATATTAAGATTTCCATTAACAACAGCATGATTTCATATTCCCGACTGACAATGAATTTCTCAGTGTCCTATCATATTCAATTCATGGTTAGGCCTTGTTGTGGTTATGACTAGCCATGTGTGCCTCTGTTACAGGCCGTGCTTCTCAATGCTGATTCAGGGTACCAAGAAATCTAATTTAATTTAAGCTCCTGAGTGCACAATAACTGTAACCTTACAATCAGGTAGAGATAGCGGTGTCCTGTCCATTTGCTGTCATTCAATAACCCACTCCAGTATATTTTCAAATAGATGATTGTCCCTCCATGCATCACAGGTGGACCATGGTAAGAGACATCTGTTTCCTTCAGTTCTTGGTGTTTTGTTGCTTCAGCCACTCAGCTTACTACTCTGCACTGGACAGACCTCCTAGTCTTTCTCTTTTTATCTCTCAACACGGCGTTTAGGAGCTAACATTGGACCAGAGAGGGGGGAAAAGTTACATATCAAAATCTATCCAGTTATAAATTCCAAATACTCAGTAACAGAAATTATTAAATACTTGTTTGCCCAGGTCTTGATTCTTCTACATCCTGAGCTCCTATGGCCTGTAGCTAAAGGAACAGCCATGGGATTGGATGTAGAGAATATGTTTTCATCATGGCATATTCTCATTGGTCCCACTGGTTCATAACCGTACCCATACTTGTTTTCCTGTAGTGGTCCTAGCTGAGGCCTTATAGTTACTATCGTTGAAAAGGCACAGGACTAAGTCATTCAAGTAACACAATGTCGGACACTAGATTTTGGATATTTTTACCGTATTAAATACGTGTTTCTGCTAGAAAGTAGTTTAGCATTTTTGTTTTAATAGAAAAATACTGTCTTCAGAAGTATTTTGTTACAGATTACATCATGAGGTTTTTCGTGCCTGTCAAATACAATTTACAAAATACACAAAACAGTAATCATTTGTTGAATATGTGTTTCTAATGGTAGGGAAAATACTTCTATCCCATCTTTACATGAGGCCCAGCGCAGAGTAGAGCTGCTCCATTGATATTGTCTTATACTGATGACGTCTCTGAATGGGAGAGTGTCACCTTCTGTTTGCTGCTGTGGGTGTTCAGACAGACCTCCAGGCCTTGATTAATGTGTCTCACTACCCTAACAAAGATAGAACAAAGAGTGCAAAGTTCTCAGGAACTTTTACAGGAACTTACTGCTTAACTTGACTTTGTTCGGAGCAGGAATTACACTTAAAACTTTGTATCCCGAAGCTGTGTATTATTTAGACTTCCACTAATTGCTGTCTTTCTTGCATTTTGAATTTTTTTCATTCTCTCTCTCTCTCTCTCTCTGTCTTGCTCTCTGTAATTATTAATGTTCCTTCTCTGTCTCGGTGCAGTTGTCTAGTTTGTTCTCTTCCCCCTGTGCTCTCAAGACATTATTCCTCCATCTTTGTGATAGCCCAAGAAAAGTGAATGCAGAAATTGTGTCAGCCTCTTAAAAATCTGATTAACCTCCAAACCTTAACTTCTGATTGGACTATTAAATATTGAGTGGGATGTGGAGATTGAAGCAAGACCTAAGGTATTTGGTGATGTTACTGCTTAGGCATGCTGTGTGAATGTTACCTGACCTCACTCTCTCCTGGACACTCCTTTTAGATGCACTCCTCTATGCACACATTCTCTCTCTCTTGCACACCCCCTTCAAATCCATACACACACAGACACAACCCCCCTGCTGAGGCAGCAAGTGAAGCAAAATAACTCACTCTGCCACACAATCGCTCCTCTGCCTCGCTCTAGGCACTGACTGCTTTATTCCATGACTTTTTTTTCTCTTCCCTGCTCCCTCCACCTCCTCATTGGTTCTGTGTTGTTTTTTTCATACAATCGTAACTCTACTAAAACAAGGGCCAGTGATGGTGAATTGCCTGACCTTTCCCATTGTGTGGTGGTGTTGTGCTGTGTGGTCTGTGTGCAGTTGGTTCAGGCGATACATCAAGAGAGGTTTGTTATTTTGGACACCTTGTTTGGTGGGAATTGAAAGTCTTGTTTGTGTATTAGAAGATCTCGTATTGGCTTTTTGCAGCATTAGATTCACATCAGTTGATTTTAACTTTACACCAAAGGCGTGTCTTGTCAATATTGAGAAGTGTCTCTACCCACTCACTAAAGACTGACAGATTGTATTAGACACCTCATTAAACAGGCAAAAAGGCTTTCTTTAAGACACAATTTTACTGTACAAAATGTTTTATAGTTTTCACAAAATACATTTAGAAAGCTCCATTTTAAATAAAATTAAATTGAAATATTTAAGAGACAGCGTGTAGACGTTTTATCTCAGAAGCAATGCTCAGACGTAAACCCAGTATACGTGTCCATGTCCTACGTACACACTGAAATAAAAATGCAGAACTCAAAAGAGCATGACAGATGATGCTAGAAAAACCCTCCCATGGTCTTCAATTATAAATAAGGACTGCTGGGTTAGACTGCAGTCTAACAAACTCTAAGCCAATGTAATTGAACAGAACTTGTTTACAAAATTTTGCAACACAAGACTAATATCTTTTAAAAAAAACATTGTGTACTAGATGAAATACAAAGGCTTTGGTCTGTTTTACAATCAACAATGATTAAATCTGATATGTACTTGTAAACAACTGCCAAACACTTATGTTTAAAACTCTGTCAAGCAATGTTTAATCATAATTATAGGAATTAAATATTTCTAGTTGCACAAATTTTTTGACCATAGGACACTATAATACAACTATACCTAAGAGACAAATTGTACCTGACCCTAAAGAAATGTATTTTATGATGCATGAAACATTTATAGAATATTCTCGGGGATATAAATGAAATCAACTTTTATTGGAGAAATCTTTCTGGAAGATTTCTAGGGAAGACAAGTACTTTACATTTTGACATAAACAAACTGGGTTATATCGAAGACGCAGTCTACCATTTACAGACTACAGGTATTTCTTACACCTGTTTTCCACATTTAATGTTCTTCATGGTAATCTAAAGTCAATCCAACCACCGAAGCAGAGGTCCAAGTAGTGTTGCATGTCGAACCATCTTTGCACACCTTTAGTTGTTGACAGCGATCCAAGTCAAAATAAGCCTACAAACCCGGGCTCAGTCAGCTCATCTGTTCATGGAGGAGTCAAGACCACAGTCTCAGTGGGTGGATCGAGTTTGAACTTCCTCTGCTAACATCCACTCGTAAGGAATAAGACCAATAAATAGTTTTTGACACAGTAAGAGTCTTCCCTCCAGCTTTTCCTCTTAAATGATATGCAACAGCGTCCAGAGACCATGCAAAGTCTGGTAGAAAGTCTCGATATAAGCAGATTAAAAGATAGTCATGGCAGAATCTCTCGGGTTCTCCTCTCTCAAACAAACGCAAGACCAACATGGTTTTCTAGCAGTCCATCTATCAGTACTTGATCTTGGTTTTTCATATTAACATACAAATGGCCATTTACAAACACACCAGAGAAAAAAGGAAACAATGACTGAAGTTGGAAATAGAAAAAAAAAACATAAGTTTTTGTTCCATAAAAATTTAACACCGGGCACTTTACAGAGGTCCATTTTTTTCTGTCTGTCTTTCCATCGTTGTTCTCTCTCATATGAATGTGCCTGGAGCTACAAAACAGCACACAGTCCCATTGGAAAAACAAAGCCCAGATGTCCCAAGGCTCTCCCAGAGTCTCTCTCTTTTCTTCTCTTCTTTTCTTCCTCTATCCTTTCTTGCCTTCTCTATTCTCCTCTGCTGTGTATGTGTGAGGAACACTGCCGGAGGGCGATGGTGGTGTGGGCAGTTACAGGGTGAAGTAGCTCTTCTCTCTACTGTAGTCTTGACCAGTACTGAGACATGTCAGGCTCGCTCCCTGGGACTTGGACAGGGACAGACACTCCAGGAGAGATGAGTCCTGCAGAGACAAAAAGGAAAGACGTCGGTAGGAATGGCCCACAAGTCAATGTGGAGCACATGCTAAATTAGAAGAGGAGTGCCACTAGTTAGCCTTATGGCACAAAACATTGTACTTTAAAGGCTTGCAAATAGGTAGAGAAGCAGTGGAGCTGCAATGAGTCACAATGGTCTGCACATGGGTACACAGTAAAATGCTTGCAAGCTCGATAAATTGAGGCTTTGGCAATGGCATTTAAACAGAGTACAACAGCAAATGAATCAAATTAATTAGCAATTTAGCACAGAGGAAATGTGGCTATGCATGATTAACTCTTCATGACTATAACCAGTATATATGGCTCTCAGTAACAGCATTCTAATGGGGTGGAACGAAACTATGGGCTGGAGTAGTTGGATTGACATGATGGCGTTGAGCTGAGATTAAATGAGCTTCGTTCATGCAAGTGGAGAAAGAAAATGGTGTGGGATGTTGATCCACAGACGTTTCAAAGTAGTTTCTCAAAAAGAAGGAAAGGAAAAGGAATATTGCGATGGAAGATCATGAAATAAAGAATGTATGCACGGCTATGTAGTACCCCCTAATTACGGGAAAGGTGGCAGATATTTAATCAATAGTTCCATAGTGTGCTATTTGTTTTCATTTATTGCCAAGCATGTTGGTAAACAATGAACTTTCTGCCTACCTGTTGAGGTGGTACCAGAAGTGGTCATTGATTGGCTGTTCATATGTGCCTGCATATGAGGGGGCGTGTATGTTTCGTAGCTCCGCCCGTTCACAGGCGGACTGGTAGGCAGCATGCAGGAATAAGAGGAGGTCTGGCTGGGCTATAGATGGGGAGAGAATGTGACATTAGCTTCGCCAACCATAGTTTTCAGCTTAGTACTCTGTACAGCAGCGCCCTTAATGATATAAGCTTTTATAGGCATGTCAGCAATACCTATGAAAGTGTTTTGATATTCACAGATTTATTTATAACCCTGTGAGGAGGCTACTGCATAGGCTATCCTTAAAACAATACTTTACTCAAAAGACACATTAACACCGTTAATATAGATAAGCATGACTACTGAGAGGATCGTGGTCATCTACTTACTTGCATAGGTAGGTTGTTTGCCATGGTGAAGCTGGGCATGGGGGGCAGCGCACTGTAGGTATTTGTGAGTGCACTGTCAGGTCTACCCAGCATTGACCCCGAAGTGAAAGACACTGAGGATGGAGATGAAAAACGTGGTTAAAGTTGCTGAAATCACACAGCGTGAGAGACAGTTTCATTAGCGTTAAGCAGTGCGTGCGTGAAGCGACGCCTTATTTGACAGAGCGATAGGCCTCGACAGATACCTGGCTCAGGTAAGCATGAGGTTTAGCTCTACCGTTGTGCCTTCGTGCCTGATTCGCTAATTAGGCAGCCGAGAAGCTGTAATGGTTGAGTGAACTCAACCATTATTTCATGTTCAAGCCGTCAAATCGACCGGCACCTTTATGAAAGCCAGAGAGCACAGCCAACAAGGCCACTTTGCCCCGCTTTATAATAATATGGATACATAATATCTAAAAATATTCCCTATTGATTCTCTGTGAGCTAAACAGTGTTATTAACGGCGTTGGGCGGAAACGCAACTCTCATTACCACCTTGCAAGTTCTTTTCCCAGTAACGACTAGTGTAACGAATTACTGTTACGGTATTAGCAGCAATATTACATCCAACAATCAAATTAATAAGTTTTTACCTTTGTTATCGCCCCCTCTAAATATCATAATGAAGTTGAATCATCCAAAAATGATATCACCACCACCACTCCGATTCATTTTCATCTTAATTAGTCGTCATCCTCTCGTTTTTGTTTTTTTTTTAAGGTATGCGAGGACACCAGTCGCCAGTTTTGGGGTGTAGCGGTAAAATCAACCGTGATGCTGCACGTGGTGGACCTACCCGGTGTGGTGGGCTGTGGGATGGCCTGGTAGACGCTGGTGCTGAAGCTGCTGCTGATGGGGATGTGACTGGAGGAGTTGTTGGCCTGGCGGCGCTGGTTCCGCAGCTTCTCCTCTCGCCTCCACTTTGCTCTTCTATTGGAGAACCATACCTGCAGGAAGTCTTTTTATTAGTTTCAATACTGGCACTTAGAATAAAAACATTAAGCGTGCTTGCTTGCAGCCCGAATTGGATGCCATGGGGTAAAAGTGTGCGCACTCACTTGTATTCTTGCTTCAGGCAGGTCTATTTTCGCTGCTAGTCTCTCCCTCGCGAAAACATCAGGATAATGAGTTCTTTCAAATTCTATAATGGGGTAAATCAGACAATAAAAGTTGTTAGTAAATCAGCAATAAAGTATATGTCCGGGCTAATTGAATTTTTATAATATATAAGGGACGTCAGATCATTAAATTTGAAGGTATGGCAAAGCCCTTGCATCTAATATCACATTATATATAATCCGTATAAAGAAAAACCTTCTTCTTTATATTGATTATATTTTCGTGGACGAATTTGAGGAATGACCGATAACTGACAAGACATTATTATTTGATCAGTGTTCTGAATGCTTCCCTGATGTGATTCTTTCTAAGGCGTGTGTAGTTTATTAATAATAAGAGTAATAATCTGTCATAATATTGAGACTAATAGTGGATATGGCTGATATAAATGTTTTCATTGATGAGTCCCAACCTTTTTCCAGTGCTTCAATTTGCTCCTGAGTGAAGGACGTGCGGTTTCTCTGTAGTTTTCTCTTCAGCTGAAGTCGCATCTGTGTCTCATCTGAATCCTCCCCGTTCGAGCTGATGGAGTTTGTGTTCTCTCCTGCACCGTCTTGTTGTTGGCAGCCATCTGCACAAATATAATACAAATATACATTTAATTGGGCTAATTGAATAATTCATCCTGGGTTCTTATGTTCTATGAGCCAACAGCAAATTATACAGACCGCGGTGCAACATCATTAATTACTGGGATTAAAGCCCCTATCTTGGTTGATTTAATTCCACATCCGATAAATGACTACTAATGTTTGTTTCACGGTGGTAGGCGATTCCCTGCTTAAAACAGAAACCATATCAAAAAGGGGCTTTGCAGTTAGACTGTTTATAAAATATTGTGGGAAAAACATCCTGGCGAGGGAAAGGCTGCACAAACTTATCGTTTCCAAACAATGGCGTATGTTCTCAAAAGGTTAAGAGAAATGTGACAAGATGTGGCGAGCCCCTTTTCAGAGCCTATGAAATGTATTAAAACCCCAAACTCTCTAGCCCCCTTTTTTTAGAGCAGAGCAATGCCTCAATGGTCGTTCCCATATGGGCGTTGGTATCGCCATTGAGGTGACCACCAACTTTTGAATAGGAGAAGACGCTTTTCACAATGATACAATGCCTTCAGGAGTAAGGGAAACCATTAAACTATGGACACAGCCAGGGACGACCAGTGAGCCCTCGGTGGGTGTAATATATGGGAGGGGGGACTATTGGAGGAGATGACAAAAGGATCCTCTCTCTCTGGAGGCGCACAGGCTATAGTGCTTTGGCATTGTGCACACGAGGATCCCAGTCAACAGAGCTTTGAGTCCAGTGTGTTAACCCTTATCCACTACCATCATTAATCACGTCCCCCGGCCAGCTTCACGCCAGTCAGGATTTCTGTCTTCAATTGGAAACAAATGAGTGAGGAGAGAGCATGCAACCCCCTGAACAACCAAAATAAGGCCAATCTATTCACTGCTCCTGGTTGTCCGCGGTGGGCCCAAAGGCCCCTTCAGTTGCAGGGCGAGGCTTATCGACTAATGTCTGTCTTGTTGTTGGACATCATTATCACACCGAGAAGTTAATGTGAAATTAAGCAGGGGGCGCGATGATAGTCAGAGAGTGGTTTATGTAATATCTGGCTGATGTCTGGGCCTGTTGGTGGAAATCAAGAAGAGGCATTTCAGCTTTTGTATGGGAATTACATTTACACTTTAGGCATTTGGCCGGGGTGAGTGAGTAGGTAGGCTCAGTGCCTTGCTCAAGGACACTTCGACAGGACTGAACCTGACATCTTGTTTTTACGGGACGGCCTCTCTAGCCACAAGGGTACCCTGTCTCTTGAGGAGCAATAGGAGGCAATATTTACCGGTCCAAAATAACTTAATATCCCATATCCCTTGTATATTTAGGGAAAAGTTAAAAATTATGGGACGCGTTGGCATAATCTAATTCAGGCAGTTGAAGTTACATACGAAATATACATTTACTCATAAGTCTCCTGTAGGGCAAGTAGATGATTCGTGCCGTAGGCCTGAAAAAGGTTGGTTGGTTTGTGTATAGCTAAATTTAAAATGCTTGTTGATGCATGAGGGG
>OOFE01029937.1:0-16278 GCA_900323365.1 Monocentris japonica | reverse complement strand
ACACACAAACACAGGTACTCTTTTTGGTATACTTACAGTACTGTAATGCTTACAATCTATATAAAAGGCTGCCTTTTATCAACATGATCCTCATACCACCTGTGACATAATCTTGGATATCCATCTCTTGTCCACAGTGATTACAAGGGCTGGACTTGTCTGCACCATGCTGCATCTGAGGGATACACACAGACTATGAACATTCTCCTGTCATCCAATGTCAAGTTACTGGATAAAATAGATGAGGATGGGGTGTGGCAATTACTTTTCTAATTTAAAAAAAGTTAAACACTCGTCAATTCCTTTATTAATTGATGCACTTCCCTGTAATGATATATTTGAGACCAGGCTTATTTTTGAAGTTCATTAGTGAACCTAAGATTCACATGTTGTTTCGCATGCAACAGTAAGCTAAATCAGTACGGGTGCTGTTCTCTAATGAAAGTGCACAGTCCCATATTGTGTATTGTCATACCAGAACACAGCGCTCCACATCGCAGCAAGAGAGGGACATGTGGCCGCGGTCAGGCTCATGGTGACTAGGGGGGCGGAGTTCCTCCTGAACAAGAACGACACATCTTTCTTCCACGAAGCACTGCAAAATGGGAGGAAGGATGTGGTCAATGCTGTAGTTGACAGTGACAGGTATGTTGGTAATGGCAACGTGTCCAGAGAGCAATGCTTTATAGAAATGGAAAATTCCTTACAGTAAAAAATGTCACTGGTGCAGGCATTTTTTATGTGTAAACCATGGAGTCAGTTCTGCCAATCATATAATGGACTCGACACAGTGGCTGTCTCTAGGCTAAGTAATTGTTGTGTTCAAGCAATAGATCAATTCAGGTCATGTCTATGCATTCAATCAGGTAACCTACATATTTGTGTTTCGGTTTTTCCAGATGTGATGAGGCTTTGAGCCTGTTCAAGCATGGCACTGGCCACCGATCTCCGATAATAGACATGATTGAGGTTCTTCCTGAGTCCTACAAGGTTCGCCCCTAACAAAGACAGGAAGACAAGCTCATAATAATTCATCTGGGTGCATAGTTATCATTATAACTCATCCTTGCTGTAGTTTTCCCAAAGCACGGAAATGGTATCCAACTCCACATTCAATACTTAAGCATTGCTTTTTCAGGGGATATCAACAGAGAATCAAGCCCTTAGGCCCATAGTGTTGTTTTTCTCCTTCTCTTAATAGCACCTATTGGACCGCTGTGTGAGGGAATCAGATGACGATCCCAACAGTCCTGAGTACAATGTATTTAATCTTTGCACAATCAAAACAACCCACTGATAACTTTCCATATCAGATTTCATTTATATCAATTCTATACTGCATGAAGCATCTGCAAGGTAAAAAATGTATTTCTATGTGTGGTGTAGATCGAATACAATTTCATATGGCTCCAGGCTCCCATTGTCACAAAGAAGTATTCGGAAACTGACAAGACCCTGAGGGTTCAGCCACTAGCAGCACTGAATGTAAGCATCTTTTCTACTCAAACCCAATTTTGCTGCAGCAGAATGTACAAGAAACTGTTGTCCCCGTGGCTGATAAGTAGTCATCCGCCGAGCAAACCTTCTTTTATTACACAGTGACATTGTATTGTTCAACATAATAGACACAAGCAATCTCATCTTCTACCAAATGTTTAAATGCAAACAGTTCTCTATACCATGTTGCTGAATGCCTGCCTCTGCCTGCTTGTGCTGCCACATTATCCCCTCTGGAGATCAATAAGATACACAGAGTTTTAAATCTTTAAGGCTTTTGTTGACTTAGTGTCCTTTCCTGCATGTAGAAAATGTACCGTTAAGTAATAGGCTATTTTTCTATTACTCTCTCCACAGGCAATGGTGCAATACAACCGCATTGAGCTCCTCACCCACCCTGTCTGCAAGAAGTACCTGGAAATGAAGTGGTTTGTATTCAATGCGATTTAACCCCTGAGAGTGGTATTTCTCATTCTGGCATGTTGTGACTACAGATCAGGGTGGGAGAAGGGCGATGTAATCTACTGCACACAGGATACCAATTCATTATTTACTGATTCTGAATGCCATTCTCCTGACTGTATGTGTCTCCTCCACTCTTTTAATCCACAGGTTAGCGTATGGGAGCAGAGCTCATCTGCTCAACATGTTTGTGTACCTGTTAGGGTTGCTTCCCCTAACTCACCTCATAGTGAATCTGAAGCCGACCATGAGCACCACCAACCAAGGCAACTACAATGTCACCATGGCACCCATATCTTTCACAGAGGTGCGAGTGACGCTGGCGCTAATGTGTAATGAAGTTGAAGCTCTATGTTAGCAAATAGTGATTTTTTGTGTAAAATCAAAATGGTTTAACCGCGTGTACAACAGCTTCAGTGACTGAATAGAAACAATTCTGAATGTATCCTTAGATGTAGGAATACAGAGAGTTAAAGTGTTGTAAAAGATACAAGCGAAAACCTTTCAACCAGGTGGTTCAGGGCCATACCTTTAAGATACAAACCAGACGTTAAGTTGATATTCCGATGGTGACATAGAATAGTACGCAATGTCACTCTGTCTCCATGTAGGGGAAATAGCCTGTAAATCATGTAGTTGTTATTGACAAGACTATTTTCTATCCTATAACTTTTAATGACTTCCATCATCATCATCATATATACATTTTCCAGGTAATAAACCTTGTTCTTGTCCTATTACTTAATTTACTCACTTTCGTCATGAACTGTGAACTATACGTCACATTCACTGGCAACAGGGTTACAATGCCTCTCACCTTGTTGAGTCGTCGCATTATTTGTCTCTTAGAGAAGGAAAAAATTGCCATGCTTACATGTTACATCAGCATTATGCCACAGTGGATTTACATCAACACAATCCTAGCAGGAAGCTTTTCGAGGCGTAGCAGATTGCATTTAACGAAGGCTCACCAAAGTTAAAGGTTTTACTATGCTTTCTCTCTCTTTTGTAATTCTGCGCCCCTCCCAGATGCAATAAATCTGAACATTGTTCTTCATCCCACAGCAAAATCTGTCGTTGTCCTTCTGTATGGTGATGGTGTTGGTCATGAACATCTGCGCCATAGGGAAGGAACTGGTGCAGATATTACAACAGGTATGGTGCTGTTATGCAAGCGTCATCATTTCACATTAAACAGATACCCATACATTTCCTCTCAGCCTCCCCACCAAGAGGGAGGACATACTGGCTATCAGGCGTGATGGATCAGTACCCTCTGATTTAGATCTGCAGGAGTCGTGGCATTGAATGTCATCTCCATACAGGAACTTTCCCTTGGCCATTTTTAGTGTAGCTATAAGAACAGAACATTTTCACACTGCTACACCAAACCAAACAAAACCAAACCGTGATGAAACACACTGTGATGAGGACTTTCGGGTCTAAGTACAACAGGAAGCAATCAGCCCTGCTGCATGAAAGTAGCCTTCGTAGGTGGTGTCAAATAGCTATGCAGTTGTTAGTGTGACTAATTGTTTTATATTTTACTTTGTTACGTGAAAGCGCTGGAATTACTTCAGGGATCTTTCCAACCAGTGTGACTGGGCCGCAGCCGTCTTCTCTCTTTGGTTCGTCATTCCACTCTTCTTCAATGCAGAGGGTTCTTTACATTGGCAAGCAGGGGCAATGGCAGTTTTCCAATCCTGGGTTGGCTTTCTCTTTTATCTCCAGAGGTATTCCCCATCTTAAATGCTTAAATGAACAAACCAGCACTTCATCTCATCATGCCTTTGTCAGGATTGATTGTCTGCTAATTGGAATCACCTCCTATTTCCCCAGGTTTGAGCACTTTGGTATCTACGTTGTGATGTTTGGGGAGATCATGAGGACATTGATCCGTATTGTACTGCTGTTCCTGTTCCTGATGTTAGCTTTCGGTTTGGCTTTTTATGCACTGATGCTCAATCAGGTAGGAGAAGAACCATAAACATTATTGAAAATCTGTTTGTCCTTATTACAAGCGAGCCCAAAATGAGAAACCACTTTGCCCCGTACTGTATGAGTCATGTATTGTATGCATGCTATGTAGTGCACTGTATACAATACAATATCGTGCACAACAAAAAACTAAGCCTGCTCTCCTGAAGAAATAGACTGACCAGGTGGATCCTAAACTATGATCACTTATTGATTCCACATTGATCCACTTAAATCTTTGCGAAGGGGAGGAGACATGGTAAAGAAGGATTTTTAAGACAAGTGGATATTGCTAAAGGGTTGCAACTCAATATTAGGCAAGGGTACTCAATGCATTATACATGTCACATATAAAGACATTGTTTCACGCTTTTATTTTCATAAACTGCACTGTTTAATAATAAGAGATAAAATTGCATCGTCATGCAGTGGTCTTGTTTTTTCCTCACAGAAAGAGTTTGACACCGTGACGCTCTCAGTGGTGCAGACTTTTGTGATGATGGTCGGGGAACTGAACTACCAAAACAACTTCCTGGAGGCTTATCTGAACAATGAGCTTCCCTTTACATTCCTGACATACTTAATTTTTTTAAACTTTGTTCTGTTCATGCCAATTCTGCTGGTGAACTTGATGGTAAGCATGTCACCCTATAAATCCTGTCACTCCTTATTCATACATGTGAATAGTCCATGTGACATTTGTTTTTGTTTCATTTTGATGAGGAATTAGAAAAAAATGTATTTCAGGGCTTTGCTTCTAGCTATTGACTCCTTAAAGGGACCTCCACTTTTCACAGAAGCAGAAGGTCAATGCAAGTAGTTGATGTTAATTACTGAACATAGTGAACATAGATGGTTCTTATTTGTTTCACTTTGGCTATGTTGTAGATTGGTTTAGCGGTCGGAGACATTGCTGAGGTACAGAGAAATGCTGCCCTGAAGAGAATAGCCATGCAGGTCTGTATGAAACCAGCTAGGCTACCGGACAGAGAGGGACTAGAGTCACAAATGATATACTCTATAACTCTGATTGCAAAAGAACAGTGACTAGACAATGTATGATGCATTTGTGATGATATCACAGCTCTTTACCTGACCTGTCTGCCTGACCACCCACAAAGGGCAAACAAACAACCAATTAAGTATGAAGAATCATAGAGACACAAGCAAAGTGCAGTAGATGACCAACTGATGTTTTGGTCTATAGGCCTTCATCCCCGAGCACCCAGTTCTGATTGAAAATCTGACTTGTTGACCTCAGATTGACCTCCACACTGCTCTGGAAGATAAGTTGCCTTATTGGTTCATGAAACGAGTGGATAAACCCTTTGTCACCATCCACCCCAACCGCAAGTGCACCAAGGTATGCTCTATGCTTGTAACTGGAAACAGTGGTAATTGAAAATGACATAGTGCTGTGTCTTTGTATCCTATTTCAGTTCAGCATTTCTCTCATCTATTAAATTCAATTTCATTTCAAATATTTTGACAACAGACCTATATGAAAATGTTAATGTTCTGGCATGATGAGCAGAAAAATGAAGTTCGGACTCGTGTGCAGACCAATTCATACAACAGCACTCCAATAGAGAATGAGCTCCAAAAGCAGAAGTACAGGTAAAGCAAGAGTACAAAAAATACTCACACTGGGCCCCTTCAAATCTGTCATTTTCCTACTGTGTAATTTTTTTATGTTTCTCTTAATCATAAATGATGGGAGTCTATTATGCCAAATAAAGGCTAATGCTTTAATGTTTGCAACAAGCTAAATTGTTCTATCATCTCACAGAAAGTGCACACTAACAGCTACAGAGACAAAGAAACAACTGCTATTAAATGGTGTTTTTTGATGCGTGAGCAGCCTCTAGTGGATTCAAACTCACAGGGGAACTGCATTTTGACCAGGGTCCCAGAAAACAGCTACCTTTTCTTAGGCTAGTGGGCACAACCAGAATGTGTTCCTGTCTTTCAAATGGCAAGAATTAATGTCAGTAAAGACTCTTTACCCTATTTTTTTCAACTGCACTACTAGTTTCATGAGTTAAATGTTAGCCACTATATTCCATTACTCAGTGAGCACGTGGCACCACAGAGCAGTATCAAACTCATAAAAACTATTTAAAAATCGTCTCAAGATGTGAACAAGTCAATATCTGACACATATTCTAAACCTAATGTTCTCTACTGCAGAATGAAGGAGATGTCAAGCATGCTGGAGAAGCAGCACAACCTCCTGAAGCTCATCATCCAGAAGATGGAGATCATCTCAGAAGCTGATGAGACTGATGGCCCTGTGAATGTCAAAGGGGGCATGTGGTCAATGTTGAATCAAAGTAAATCCAGTGGTCACCGTGTGTCTAAATGGGTCCCACTGATTAAGGCCATCGAAGCCAAGAGAAAGTGAGGAGGATAAAATGAATCAACCATCTACACTAAAACATCACCTGTCCGATTCCACAAAGTGAATCATCACTACATTACAAAATTCAATGAAATGACAGCATGAGCATGTTACTAGATCTTGATATAATCCATTATTTTGAGATATATAGGTAGTGGCGCAGCTGAATGTTTTGGCCTTCCGCTGCCTTCATTGGCCGTGCATCAATGGTTGTGTAAGCAGTAACGAAAGAAAAGCTGAAATGAATAACTGCCACTATAATCTTTGAGTTTGTTGAAATCCAGCATCAGTTTTGCAAGCTTTAAATACTTTTTGAATGAGCACCTTGCACCTACTGAGTTCAATAGCATGATACTAATCTTTTCATCTTAGTAAATCATAGTATATCCAAAACAGCACTGCTAACCTAATCAATGACCTATTGCTATGTGTGCAGCTATATGTGCAGAATTTGAGCCAAACATAGGAATCAGTTACCTGTATTGATTAAACGTAAAACTGCTATCTCCTATCAGTTGTCATCAGACTTCAGTGTGTTGGCGTGTGTATGTTTGTGTGTGTGTGTGTGTGTGTGTATGCGTAAAGAGAGGGACGACATGATTGCTACACTGATGATGTCCAATAAGAGCTCACAGGGACTTCTCTCTATGTGTGGATGAATAGCGTGTCAATTAGCCCAGAGCTGCAACTTAATAACTTGGCAAGACTTTGTTATTTTGGCCAATGGTGGGTTTCTATTAAAACCCCATGCAAAATTGTGAGGTTTTTTCATTATCTAGAAAGGATGGATAGATAGATGGATGGATGGAAAGATAGATAGATAGATAGATAGACAGACAGACAGACAGACAGATAGATAGATAGATAGATAGATAGATAGACACCAGCCTGACACTGAAACTAACTCTTTCACATACAGTAATAGGTTTAAGTTGTAATTTCACATTTATCTGAAATATGTATTATCTTACATCACTTGCCTGTTGACTAGAAGAAAAAAATGCACTAAAAGACTGGAAGCTACATCAAAGAGTGTTTGTCTGTCTGATTGGCTACTGTCATGGCACACTAGTGGAGTTGCTTAGTTGCCAGCATTAGAAGACTTTGTTTCTGGGCAGCTTCCAGACATGAATATGTGTGTGTGTAACAAGGAAGTGTTGACAAAGAGCAGGACTGTTCAGTGAGTCTACACTGGATAAATTAAGATTATAAAAATATAAATCTCATTTAGAAAGCATTTTAATCTAAACTAAGACAAGGATGACTGGTGGATTATTCTCACTTATTTGTGCATTGGCCACTGCTTGCTGTTGTCCAGCTTTCTTTTTCTGCAGCTGGTACAATGGTGACCCATAATGGGAATCATGGGAGGCTGGGAGGAAACAGAAAAAGGCCTCTGACATCATGAGCTCGCACCTGTCCCTCTGTTTCTCCAGCATACTAGTGAACAGGCAAAGACACCGATAGGGGTCACAACCCCTGAAAGTCTTTGCTGATAGACAAATGCTTGCTCTCCCTTCAAGTCGAGATTCTAGTGATATTTATTACTGTTGGCCCTGAATTTAATTACTCCCATGGCAAATACAATAACCATGTAACCATCCATTTTTTCTGCTTTTACTTGAGTAACTACATCCATAAAATGACTCATGAACGCCCCTGTTTCTCTCAGCCCACTTCTCCCTGACAGTGAATGTAGTGCCAAGGTGAAATATGTGTCAACAAACCAATACTTATTCATGTTATTCAAAAAATAGTGTATCAAATAAAGCTTAATCCAACAGCAGAATCCCTTAGCTTGCACCTTCAAGTATGTCAGTCAGGCCATTCACTGAGCTGACGGATGCAGTGACAGGGGATGAGGTGGCATTCTGCCTGAAGCTCTGACTGTCTTACAGGGACAAGGGGAACTTAATAATCTCAACCTGATGACACATCCAAGCATGAGCCAGGAGCAGCGATCCCTCCAAGGTCCAGCTGATGCCAGGTTTTCTTGTGAAAACTACATGGAGCAGCAGGATAATGGGAGGCATGGGAATGTGTCCTTGGATTAGGGAGCATTCTTGGCCTATGACAGAGGGAAATCTGAGAAATACGGAGCTGAGGAAGACAGGGCACTTCACCCTCACAGTGACATGTGAAAGGCAACGCTGTCAGACATCTCCAACAACTGACATTAAACAAACAAAAATTTGAACATTTGGATAGGGACATTATATGAGAGTAGTGTCAAGTGATTCATTTTGGGCTCACATCAGTTTTAAATGCTACTAATGCCTATATTATTTGAATGAATTAGTGTGCACATGTGGTAGAAGGAAGGAAGTTAGAAATTAGACCTATGACTGAGACGCAAGCCACTGAATGTAGCACCACAATGTGCTGGTATAAATTACACACCCTCTTGGAAACAGCTGAGAGTACAGTACAGCATTCAGTTCAGCACAGAGTACAGTAATTCTTCCCTTTTCTCCCTCCCTGGTGAACCTGGCATGGCCTAATACCAAAATCAAGCATGCATCTCAGCTGTTGTGCAGTTAGATAATCCTTGGCTGAGACATCGTATTGCAATAAAAAAAGATCTAAATTTCACACTTATTATGTGGGGTAATGACTAACAGGGAACTGGGATTTTCTGGGAATATTCTTGAGAAAAGGGGGAGGTTTCTGTAAGTATGGATACATAAGTTTCCATTTATTCAGAGAAAATATGCAGTGCTAGTCATCTATTTTGCCTCAAGTCTCCCACACCTCTACGCTCATTACAGTTTTCCCCAAAGCTCGACTTGCATTTTGGAATTCAGTAGGCAATGTGCTGCATTTTCCTTTGTAATGTTTACAAGCCTCACATACTACTGCAGTTACTCTGTCCAGGGGCAGGGTTTGGTACAACAAATCCTTCTCTCTGTGAAAGTTGCCAGGCAGCACGGTATCTCAACAAACACACTCGCACTCTCTAGCAGAGGTAGGCCTGGAGCAGTTTCATTCCCTTATTCCCTTTCCTCCTCTGTTAGCACTGATCTCACACCGCAGTAAGATATGCTGCCCCTGTCTGAGCTTGGTAGGTGGATGTTCTCAGATCAGTTTGGAGGAAGGAACTGAAATGAAGAAATGAAGAAATGAAGAGAACAGTATTGTGACACTCTGGGAATAAAGATGGTGCCTCCCTGCCCCTGCCACGCCCTTGTCATGCCAGCACTCCAGATGTCATGGGAACCAATAACAGCTGTGGCTGTTGCACACAGTCTGCGTGTGAAAGGCCGCTCCATCTGCAGAAACCCAATCCCTCTGTGAAACCAGCAAAGGATTAGACACTTTTGATAAGGTCCTCAAGACATTTCTATTACCAAAACACATCTGTGGGAGAGACAAACATAGGAAGTGTTCACTATATAGGCCAAGTGCAGTTCCATGTTCATAGAATTAGTTGTGCATGTTGATAATCACCCCTATAATAAAATATAACAAGGTTCGTCCCTAAATTTGGTCAAATAAATGCTCACACATCTTTGAAACCATCTGTGAACTTCAGAACATCTAGCACCTTCTACTTCTGATAATTTCCCATCTACTTAATGTCATGATCAAGTTGCAGATGAGCAACAAGTCAGTCTACACTGTACACAGGGAGACTGAGTTGTGGTCTTATTGAGGTCATGGTGGTCTGCAGAAAAAAAGGGGTGTGGAAACGTTCTGAAAAAAAACCCCACTGTACTCAAGCCAAGTCCAGGACACTTAAATTAGGCGGGTAAGCAAGGGGGCAGGTTTCAGTTTTAGGGGGAGCTGCAACTTTCAAACTTGGCCTCATGTATTTGCTATAATTTCATTTTAAAGTGGGGACAATTTAGGGCAGTAGACTGGAATAAACTATAGTCCTAACAAGTGGGAACAGTTTAAAAGCAATTTCAGATAGCCTCTTAACTTCCAAGGATAGTTACTTTTTGTAGCCATCTGAGTCATCTGAGTGCCACTCCTGTCCGCCTCCAAGGCGCAGGTGGAACAGCCATGTCCACTGGCTCAGTAGCAAGCGATGCTGAGGACTTGGAGACATGCCACAGACGGACTGCAGCCCCTTTGGAAAGGAGCAGGCGGAGAATTGCCTGCTATAATCCCAGCCGATATTCCGACGAGGAGTTGGACGACGACGGTGTCGACGGGAAGACCAAACAGGAGCGCAAACTCTCCAAAGCACACCACAAGGATGGGCGGCAGTCGCAGAGAAACGCGGCCAATGCCAGGGAGAGGGCGCGGATGAGAGTGCTGAGCAAAGCGTTCTCAAGACTCAAAACCAGCCTGCCCTGGGTACCAGCGGACACAAAACTGTCGAAACTGGACACGCTCCGACTCGCCTCTAGCTACATCTCTCATCTTAGACAGCTTCTGCAGGATGACCGATTCGAGAACAGCTTTGCTCACCCGGTTAATCTGGTATGAACCTCCAAAGTTGTTTGCCATGTTCCTCTACTGTCCCCTACCAGAGAAAAGCATGCTCTGAATGAGGAGAGAAGAGCACGATGTTAAAGAAACGTTACATATCCTTTAAAATCACTTAAATTGCATGAGCAGTCAAAACCCAAACGACAAATCACTGTAATATTCCTTTAAAATATTTATAAGGTGTGAGTTTATGGTACATTATGGTATATGTAATCTTACATAGGATCACTATAATATTCCTATAATACTCCTAGTACAAAATGGCTGTGGTGCTTCTTTAGTGATCAACCTGTTGCCCTCTCCCTTTACAGACTTGGCCATTTGTGATGACAGGGCGATCAGAGGACAACCAAGACATCTCTTCAACTGCCAGACTTTGTGGAGCAACAGCATAGGACTCTTCATTCCAAATGTAATATAAGAACGGTGCTTTCACCAACAGTAGTTCTTCTACAAGAGCCTGTGCAGACAAAAAATGGATGCTGACCTTGAGATCCCCCTTTCCCAATGTTCATCTTTGGAAAATCCCTCTGTCTGACTCACTCTGGCTCCATGTCTCCCTCTATGTCCTGAACATTCACTTTGAACTCTAATCCAACTCCAGTTTTAATGCACCATGGATTGTATCTTCCAGAGCGTGTTTATTATTTTATATTGCATCCTGTGATAGGCATCGAGAATTGTCTTCTTCAAAGAGATGAGCAATAAAGACAATACTCAAGATAAGAGGAACAGTCCCTTAATGAGAAGCATCTTAAAAAGGAAGCAAGTCTTTTACTGTTTGCTTTCAGCTGTATTCTGTTGTGTGCAGGCTTGTTGTAATTACTATATGCCATGTTTACACTGGCTGTAACGTGTCTTCATTTATATTTGAGTTTAAGACTTTGGATTTGGGCATTGGAAACTACAGCTTGTTTTGTTGAAAAACTGCATGATACAGTTACTGACGTTCATCTTGACAGTGTGCGACTAAACATTACTACTGTTTGCATCCTGGCACAAAGGAGTAAGGAGTGGGGGTGAGAGCTCAAACTGTGGGTAGTATTTGTTGTCTGTTTAGAATTTTTATCTGTATATAGCCAGGTACCTTTTGACAGACTTTATCTCACTAAAGCTCCTAAGAAATACTGCACTGTGTTTCACTTGGCAGGCCTTGTAATGTTGTGATTTACAGTGAACATCATATGAAATCACATCACAGCTAGCAGTATTCAACAGCACGTTTATGGTCACTAAGGGCCACCAAGTCAGCATGTGTAACAGGATTATGTACTGTACAATTATTCATTGTCTGTGTGGTAAATGTTGCATTTCAGAAAACATTTGACTAATGTTGTTAGTCTTTTCTCCTGGTATGATAATTCAGTGTGAAAATCATAATTACTCCCAAAGTGACTTAGCAGCTTTTATTATTTATTTCAGCCTCTGAAAACCAATGGATGTTCAATTACTTAAAATGTAAAAAGCTCCATCAGTTTTGGTGCTCAAAATGAGGTGCTCGCAGCAGATGAAACTAGAAGTAGCTACAACGCGGTAGCAAATAGCTACAGTATACATAGGCATTGAGAGGAACACAGAAAATCTCATGCGTCATTTGTCCATGTAACCTCAATATAACTACACCTTCTGGGGACTAGAATTGTTTACTGACCAATATGATTTGCTCACCAAAGTAACACAAAGGAATATGGACCATTTTCCATGCTGCTTTTGCTCTATCAGGCAAAAATGAAGCTTTTTTTTCAGTGGACAGATACAATACACACCTTCATGATCTTAATAATCAATGTTTTAACAGGCAAGGCAACTTCCATATCTTCTATAAACAGTCCGAAAAAGGCCTACATCTGTAGTGCCTGTAAGTCTTTTTTTCTATGTAGTCTCTATAGATAATGATGTTATAAAAATGTGATTCTGTGTGCAATAACAAACCAGGCAGAATTTCAAAGTGTTCCATAAACCACTATCCAAATCATGCAGTTGTATCTACATGTAGAAGTGTGCCACCTCACAGCCCTCATCTGCAAACTGGAGTCCAGAGATCCTTACCAGTATCAGCAGATGGAATGCTATTTATCCCATAGTTCAGTCAAAACTTCACACAACATTGGTTCAGGGAGTAATTAAAGCTCAGTCACTCACACAGACAGACCCCCCCCCAACACACACACACACACATACACAGTGGGAGAGAGAAAGAGAGAGAAAGAGAGAGAGAGTTAGTACGAATGACAGTGATTTCTTTATCTGTGAGCATTGCTATTCAATTAAGCCTCAAATGATGTGAGTGCAGACGGATAGATCTCCAGGCCTGCACAGTCCGGTGGGACAGGCCGACAAAGTGCCTTAGATGAAGAAAGAGAAGAAGAGAAGAGAGGAAGAGTTTTCATCGAGTTTGTGGAGAGTTGCAGCTGTTGGCTTGTTGGTGAGTTTCCCAGAACTCTGAACAGCTCTCCTGGGAGAAGCGAACCACTCCGTTGGACCAGGCCAGCTAATGAGCTAGCTTCTCACACTCACTCTGCCTCGGTTCTTGCACCATCCACTTCAAAGATAACAGCAAGGGAAAGCAACATGCAAGCATTTGATTTGCATCTTGAATGCACTGAAAAAGGGTTGTTTTTAATCAAAAGACGTAGAGCCACTAAAATGACAATGTTTGGTTCTGGCTTACCGGTAGGGAGCTAATCTCAGTTCTCTGGGACTGGAGCTTTATTATCTTCAATATTAAACAGTAATTGGGGCCAGTGTATAGAGCAATGTTGACTGGAGCAGTAAAGAAACTGCTAAGATAAAAGGCTGCGTTTTGTAGCAAGCTTCATTTAGACTCAGAGAGTTTGTAATGTTCCATCAGTGGCATCTAGTGGCGAGGACAGAGAATTCAGAGACAACAGGGCATATTTCACACATTCAGGTGAGCAAATCTAAGTCATTTCAACAAATCATGATGATGTTTGTCACTTGGAGTTCATGCTGTAATCTGTGCAGTTAAGTATCAGGTGTAGCTCACTGTTTGAGAAGATGGCGTGGCCAACTTGTCTTTTTTTCAGTATCATTAAAAATACTTAAAACATACCAAGATCGGGGTTAAATCACTTTCAATTCAGTCCATTTAAAATGTAGGTTGAGACCACAATTCATTTTCTAGTCATGAAACATTCACTTCTCATAATTTCTTGGTTGACTGCATATAAGAACATTTCATAAGAAGATAAAGATAAGTCAATTTTCAAATTTTTATGAAAATCCACTTCTGAATTGACTGAATTAAACCTGTCCCTGCACACTAACAGCATTTTGCCAAGAGTTAAATTAAATTAAATAGTTCATTAAGTTAGTTAGTTAATAGTTAATTAAATAGTTAAATAGACAACAAAGGTAGAAACATTAAATGCTTCTGCAACCAGCACACCTTGGTCAAATAGTATTAGAAAACGGCTCTTACAGTAGCTTTTGTTTTAACAAAGGACAATTAAATGTGTTCTAGCAAGTTTAGAAAATTACAGCAGAGTATACGAAAGTCAGCTTAGTATACTTTTCTGTGACTGACACTTCGTGAACTGTCCAGGTGTGGTAAACCCCACCCCTCTGGTACACCCAGCAGGTTAAAGGAAGTGCTAAGGATTATCTACAAATACTAACTGGCACGTCTGACTACTAGAGGGCACAAGACACTGAACTGTCTTGATTTCCAAACCCTATGAATCAATATGTCCAGCAGAGGTCAGCATAGGCTCACAATAAAACATGGACATGACAAAGCAGGACTCTTACTTCTTGCTCAGTTACTGTAATTCGGGCAGCCTCAGACTTAAATCTATTTCCCTTAATCTTCTCTTCTAGCTTGGTAACCACATATCAGTGGGTGTAATTATACTCACTCCCTCATATATGTACATTTATTTGATAACTTTGCCAAAAAAGTTACAAAAAAAAAACCAAAAAAAAAAACAATGGATTTGCTCTTTTGCTCCTTGTGTTTTCCATACAGAAATATAATGGTTTATTATGATGATTCTGTTTTTACCTCTTTCGAATCAATTATTGGCGATTTTCTAAGTGGTTGGCCTTAACCTAGTTTAGGTGGAACACACTGATTTAATATAAACCGCATTCTCAGCCATCAAGGCTCAGCACAATTCAACTTTTTTTGTTAAGAAAAATTTCCATGAACAGGAAGGGGCTACAGGTCCAAAGCCAACATTGGGGTTCACTGAGGCTGCCTTTGTAGCTCCCCCAAAGGCACTAGCTTTAGGCCTTACAGCCTGCAGGAATCCAGCCTGGGCGCTTTGAGCTGGCCAAACGCACTTTCAGCATGTTTGTTATTCAATATCCAGTCACTCAATAGCACTAATGAGAAAAGGGATATGTAAATCCCAAACTATTTCAATCACGGTTGGCTAATGTATACACTTCCCCATGGGGAGATTAGTTCAGGCTTTGTTTATCAAATACATTCTTTCCAGGTATGAAAACTTTGACCCTTGAACTTAAGACTGACATCCTAAAACAGAAATTACAGATAACAGTTGGGATATTGCCTTTCGAA
Organism: Monocentris japonica; assembly: GCA_900323365.1. Taxonomy (NCBI): domain Eukaryota; kingdom Metazoa; phylum Chordata; class Actinopteri; order Trachichthyiformes; family Monocentridae; genus Monocentris; species Monocentris japonica. The sequence goes on along the minus strand of OOFE01029937.1, from coordinate 958 downwards.
GAATTGCAGTTATTATCGTTATTGCTGTGGGGCAGTAGTACAATGTGGATGTTTTTCTTGACAACCAGCTCTAGTCACACTCAGTGAACTAACTGATGCCGAGATCCAAATGGAACATCTCCAAGAACTAAGGAACCAAAAGTTTAAAGCCACTTGCAGCATGCCTAAAGCTTGGCTTGGGTCGGAGGAAAGTGTGGGAAATGGTGACTTTGAATGATACTGCCATGTGTGTGTATGTGCGTGTGTGTGAAAGAATTTGCACAGATTGCACAGAAGTACGTATGTGCTTCTGTAGACATTGCAGTTACTGAATTATGAACGTTTGTACATTTTGCTGTCTTGTCTGACAAAAAAATGATATCTGGAAAAACTATGTTTTTTTAGGGATGATGAAACAAATGCTTATGTTCTCACTGACACCCAGGTACTAAAATAAACCATGGATTTTTAGTAGATTTCAAGGGCCCAGTGGTCATAAAACCCAGTCAACATATACATGTAAACTTTTAATTCAAGCATGAAAACCAAAAACACCAAGACTGCAGTTGCGTGGTTTTTCAGTGACAGCAGCAATCTATTAAAAGTGTGCATGTGTGTATGTGTGAATGAGAGAGAGGGAAAGACAGAAAGAGAGAGAGAGAGAAAGAGGAGAGACAGGTAAGGAATCTGGCTTGTGTGCAAGACTTCCTGTTACTCTGTGGAGATGACACACTCTTCTGTTAGACAGGTGATTGGGTTACAGCGCGGGAGTGGCAGCCTCCTCTCAGGAGAGAATGGAGGCTCTTTGTGGCGGGATGAGCTGGACACTGAAGGGAAAGGTCGAGCCAAAAAGAGAGAGAGAAAAAGAGAGAGAAGAGGAAGGGATGGGACATGCATACATTGGTGAGGGAGGGGGCGTGAGGAGGGTGAGAGAGGAAGGGGAGGAGGGAAGGTTAGATGAGGGGTTGACAAAACAACA
>OOFE01029932.1:7203-30499 GCA_900323365.1 Monocentris japonica | reverse complement strand
TGTGTGTGTGTGTGTGTGTGTGTCCCCTAATATGCATGTTCATGAATTACGATAAATTTTGTCATCTATATGATTTGTCTCCAGGAGGGGTGGTTTGTGTTTCAGTAAGACATTCAATGGAGCTTTTGAGGACACACAGCATACTAGAAGTGCAACGGTGGGAATCTCTTTTTCTGTCCCTCTCACACATAAAAGCAGTTATAAGTATGTTATTTTTATAACATCAGCCCTCTCACCAGCAGAAACAGGCAGCAGAGTTGGACCTCTCTGCAGAAGTAGCTACTCGCCTCAATCTAGTGGACAGAGAGACTCCTGCTTTCTCCCAGCCTGACACATATTCTGCACACACAACCCATACCCGCCACAGTGATGATGACTTACCTCGACTGACTAAGGTGAGATAAAATGCTTGCATGAGTGAGATGTGTACTTACTGTGTAGAAGACAGTATGCATATTTTTGCTTTTGGTCATGTATTTATTGTGTGTGTAGGACATGGCAGCAGAGGTGACTCGTGCTCTGGCTCAGAGTGATCCTAACCTTGTCCTAAGTGCAGCTTTCAAACTACGCATCACACAGAGAGACCTGGCCACACTACAGGAAGGCAGCTGGCTCAACGATGAGGTATGGAGTAGCAAAAGTATAAGGGTAATTTTAAGGGGATTATATCTGATATCAGGTGTTATTTATTTCGATTCTAAGGGAGCGTTCACACTGTTCTGTTTTTTTTTTTTGGACGCCACTTTAATGTTTAAGTAAATGGAGTGGGACAGAAAGTGGAAAGGTGCTGCACCTGGTGTCTCCTTTGGCAGAGTGGAGCGCTTTCTAAAGTTGAGAACATTTTAGTGGAGCGAACATGACATGCACCACTTTTTTTGTAAGATGAGAGAGAGATAGATACTTTATTGATTGAAATTCTGGTGTTGCAGCAGCATAACAGTATCACAAAAAACAAAATGTACAAAATCTCAAATACACGGCCTAAATACTAGAATACACAATAAACATGACGTAGAACCATGATGTACAGCAGATGGGTGGCATATTTACATGTATACAAGCAATAAGGCTGGGAAGAGCAGCTTGAATGGATGGATGGTACATATATACAGAGTTAATGAATGAATGTGAAAGGGAATGAATAAAGTGCATGGTGATAGGTGAGTAGTGAGGAGCAACACAGTCATCAGTAGAGCTGTAGAGGGATGGCCAGTCACTACAAAAAATAGGCAGGGTTTCATGGTAGGTAGGCAGCTGACAGTTTACGACAATCACAACAACCAGAAGGAAAATGGAGAATGTAGTGGTAGAAAAGTTGGGTGTGCTATTACACTGATCATAAAGAGTTAGTATCGAGCAAGTTGGTTGTGTTGGTGGAGTTATGAGTGTTTGACAGATAGATATTAGTTCTGTTTGCTTATAGTGGCAGCTACTACAGCTAGTTGCTATGGAAACTGTGTTGACCTGCTTTATCAATTTATCAGCACAAAATGCAGTTGAGGCAACAGTTGCTTTTTCTACAAAAATACTGTTCGTATAGTACTGTGTTGCTGACATGTGACCACCTTATTAGTAATATAGTACCTCTTATGATATTTCCTCCACCTAGGTGATTAACTTCTACCTGTCCCTGGTCATGGAGCGGTGCTCTGGCCAAGCAGCCGGATTAAAGGTCTACTCATTCAGCACCTTCTTCTTCCCCAAGCTGCGGTGTGGGGGGGGGCAGGCTGGAGGCCATGCTGCCGTGAAGCGCTGGACCAAGTCTGTGGACCTCTTCCTCTACGATCTCATACTGGTCCCCTTGCATCTGGGCGTCCATTGGGCTATGGCTGTGAGTCAGATTTTTCAAAACCACTATGACTTGCTGGATTTATGATTTGTTCCCATATTTGTGTATTTTTTTCATTTATACATATAACTCCCTTAAGCTTGACCTTGACCCTTTTCCTTTTTTTGACCCCACCCCATGCCCCCTCCCTCCAGGTGATCGATTTCAAATCCCGGACAGTGAAATCATATGACTCAATGGGCCAGAGACATGATGACATCTGTAGTCTGTTACTGTGAGTTTTCATTGTGTCCCCATCTAATCTATATTGCATATTACATTGCTGAGAATACATTTTCAGGATAGTGAAGTTCACATTGGCCTTGAGTTATCCCACCATCTTGAAGGCTTTTGTCATAAAATGCTGTTTCTTGCATCATTGGAGAATGACTTCATCATGCTCATTTCCCAGACACTATTTAAAGGAGGAGCACAAAGCCAAGAAGGGTCGTGACCTGGACAGCTCCAAATGGACTATTGGCAGCTTGAGGGCCAGTGTAAGTCAAACTGCAACAAATGGTCTAACACTTATATGGATGAACTGTGTCATCCTGTTCTGTGAGACTAAATGTACACTGTGCATGCTTGCATAGGAGATTCCCCAGCAGAAAAATGGCAGTGACTGCGGTGTTTTTGCCTGTAAATACGCTGACTATATTGCCAAAGGAAAACCTCTCACCTTCAAACAGGTATATATGTTTGCCTGCAATATAATACAGCTGGGGGGGTTTCTACACATTTAAGGTAACATCTGCCTCTTTCTCCTTAGTGCCACATGCCTCTCTTCAGGAAGTTAATGATTTGGGAAATCCTCAACCATAAGCTGCAATAGAGGAACACAACAATCTTCTATCAAGCAATCACCACAGATATTATCAATGGGAGCAACAATTGTGTACAATAACTACACGACTACTTCTAACTCTAACTCTGTTCTATTCTCTAGAAATCAAACACGAGTCTTACTACTTGATTATGTCCCTTTACCTGTCAGGGACATATTCAAACATAGTTCTAATCTCTGAGTTGTAATTGGAGACGTTATTGGAATGTGAGAAAAGTATGTCTGACACAGGCTATGGCACTACTGAATGGCTTTTATATATTTTGACTTTGGATTGTTTGTTTTGTTCAAATGCTGCCTTAAGTGCCTTTAGTGGATTAGTCCTCTTATGCTTAGCACACATAATTTGTCTATTTTAGGAAGCTACTTAGTAGCACAAAACCGAAGCTGTTTTGAGGAGCTTGGTTTTGTTCTCATTTGACTGAATCATGCAGTTTCAAGTCACTGATATGTTGGTGTGGTTTGGCTATGCTCCACCCACTGATGAACAGCCTGGACACCAACTGCCACTGTTGGCATTCAAGTTATTTACCAACCAATTAGTCATGACGCTCAGCCTTTGAGTGTAATATGATTGGACAAAATGATAGATCAAATCCCTCCCTTCCAGACCTTTTTTCAGACAGAAACTGACTAAATTAAAAAAAAAATGGTTGGGAGTTTGTTTATAGACATTTGTTTTGCTGTAAATTATTTATGAGACTTCGTTGGATGAGAAAGTGTTGAGGGTGTGTGACTAGTTTTTCCTATGAATGGAGCATAAATAGTTCCTTGCTAGTTTCCCATAGCTAATATAAGGCTCTGATGGTCCATGAATTATTTCAGTGATCATACTGCACAAAGCTAGGGAGCAAACTACTGTACACACCTGCATGTTTATCCATGCTAAACAATCTGTGATATTCCCTGTAATAAAGTCTTTGGTTTTGATTTCAGAGTCCTATTTTATTATGTTTAATCAATAAATATGTGTTTTCAAGGATTTCAGGGTTTGGGGATACACAACTCACATTCATTTCTAATGGTGGATTGCTGTTCCCTTTTGTGTTGCTGGTCACATTTCTGATATACCAAGGCATTAATATATACTTTTGAAATTAGACAAAGGTAATGGGTGAAAAATGCACATAGACAGGGTCGTAATTTAAAGCGTAATTTAAGCATGATAAGTAGTTATGAGTCCCTAAATTAATTGGACGGCCACACAGTGGATATTTTGACTCAAAACTCTTTGGATGTGAATTGACAAAATTCACATCCAAAGAGTCAGTGCAGTCTTCAAGCTTTAATTCTACTTATATGAATAGTTCCAGAAATGCTACGTACGTTGAAAGATTTTTTTTGATATTCAGTTTATTGGTCGTTCTTATCAAATTTAGAAAATATTTGTACCGATAAAAAGTATATTCGTGATGTTTCATTTCAGTTCCTCAGAATTTCCGTGCACAACGCGCAAATAGTGTTGTGTGTTTATAATTTGGATTTGGTCATGACTCCTTTTTAACTGCAACTGTTAGTTTTTCGCAAACGTTTGCGTTTGTAGTGAAAACTTTTATTGTATTGTATTATTAACAATTTTGACCGGAAGTACAAACGATTGCGCTCTTGGTTCAAGCCCAACGCCCTCTAGAAGGCACACACCGTTGTTACTACAAAGGGATCCTTCGCTAGCTCCGTATTATAGCCAGCAGTATTACTTATTTGCTAGATATCTGTCAATCTTGTTTTATTAACATGAGCGACAACGAGAAAGATTTCAGGGAGCAGGTGAGTTCAGATCACAAGAAAATAGCAGTTGCCCGAACGACGCTTAGCTAGCTAACGTTAGCTAGGTAACGTTAGCTGCGTATGCAACGCATAATGTGTACCGCCAACAATTTTGCTACTGAAAGAATCGGCCTCAAAACTGAGAAAAGACTTCACATAATGTTGGCATTTTGTGTGAAAAATCTGTAATGCTACATTGCTAAGAGCGCTTGAAATAACGTAAATTGTTTGTTCAGCCTAGCTAACTAACGTTTGGTAACGTGGGACTAACAGTTTGATCACAGGCGGTCGTATTACTGGCTGAAACTAGTTAGCATGAACCCTGCTGGGTATCGGTAACATTTACCTTTTACATTACGTTAAGCTATGTATCACCTACATTAGTTCAGGAACAACAACAACAAAGAGCATATCGAGCTTACTTGCAAATATGTATTTAATCTGTTATTCTCCTGGTTTTGCTGTTTTTCTTTGTAGCTTTTACAAAACCAACATGCCTTATCACCCTTGTTTGTTTTTTGTTAAGGTTGAGGTTGGAAGAAGGAAAAAGGCGGAAGAAGTTTCAGATGTGAAGTTGTTATTGTTTGATGAAGCTGATGGTGTTGATGCATGCTAATGTATGGAAGCTGACAGAAGCAAGCAAGATTGCCCCACTACTAGAGTGGTGTAATGATAAATGGGGGAAGAGGAGGAAAAAAGAAGTCATAATGTCAAACTGAAGAAAGAAGAAAGGAATGGTTGTTTTGAAGTTATGAAGTTAAAGAAGTTATGAAGTTAAGATCAGAAGTGTACGGGGGTATGAGTAATTTCCTAATAGCCTGCTATGTTATTACTATAATTCACCCTGTTTCTCTCTCTCTAAAGCATGCATGACTTTTCCTCTCTGTAACAGAAACATCACTGGTCCATAACATGCAGGTTTATTTTCATGCAAACTGGATTTGAGCTAAATTAGTTCATCTCTATTTGACTGAAATACTTCTTGAAAATGTTATGTATGACTTTCTTTAGAAAAAAATATTAAATCTACAGTATCTTAACTGCTAAATGCCAAAATGCCGTGGACTCCTTTTAAAGCGGCATGTAGAAGGCGTGAGTGAGGTCCCCTCGTGGGCTTTTATCCCTAATTGTCTGGCTGACTGTTTGCTGTAGGGCGTATCTAACCTCTGTGTCTGGCCTGTCCAGGACTCACGGTCTGGTTCAAGGAGTGTGTCCCCTCGGGGCTCTGGGAAATCTGCCAGCCACTCACCGGCCCATTCCCCGGCACGCTCCAAAGATGGCTCCCGCCATTCCAGATCCAAATCTCATTCTCGATCCCGGTCCAAATCCAGGTAAGACAGGATTCTCTTACAATGTGTATATGGTGTACATTTAGGGTTGTGTTTTTTGGCTGTAACGTGGGTTCAAACACAAATTGTAAGCTTGTGTGTAAATAGAAAGAAACACAAATTTATCTCCCCAGGTCCCGTTCCCATCGAAGCTCACGCAGGCACTACTCCCGCTCTCGTTCCCGTTCCCACCGCCGTCGTTCCCGGAGCCGATCTCGTAGCTGGGAGTACCGTCGACGTAGGAGCCATAGCCACTCCCCCATGTCAAACCGTCGCAGACACATTGGCAACAGGGTATATACCCCTACTTCTACATGCTTAGTGATTTAACTAACTAAAAAGTACAACAGAGTCTACAGATTTTGCTTTTATAATAAAATTGTTTTGTACATATCCTGCAATCAACTTCCCAGATGCAGTTTTGCATTTAAAAGCAGGAATTATTATAGCAAGGTTGTGGCAGGCTGTATGCAGGCTGCATCTTTCCCCCCGTTTCTTTACACACTCCTCTATTCCCTCTCACAGGCCAACCCGGACCCCAATGCTTGTCTGGGTGTGTTTGGACTGAGCCTGTACACCACTGAGAGGGACCTGAGGGAGGTGTTCTCTAAATACGGCCCTCTAAGCACTGTCAACATCGTATACGACCAGCAGTCACGCCGCTCAAGGGGCTTTGCCTTTGTCTACTTTGAAAACTGTGCAGACTCCAAGGAGGTAGGGAGGATAAGATAGGGGCATGTATTTCAATCATGTAAAGATGACTCTTTACCCACACACAGCAACCCAGAGCATAGATGACATAGATACACAATCAGTCTTATGTTTCAAACCTATATAATGTATTGGAGGGGATCAAGGTGTCATCGCCTTATTAGATACAAGGTCCTGTTCTAACTGCGTCGGGATGTCTCTTTCAGGCCAAGGAGCGGGCTAATGGGATGGAGCTTGATGGACGCAGGATTCGAGTGGATTTCTCCATTACTAAAAGAGCCCACACTCCCACTCCTGGAATCTACATGGGACGGCCCACATAGTGAGTGTTTCTTGGCCAGGCAGCTTGATTTTTGAGAGCAGGGATAAAAAAAAAAAAAATTGGAACGTGCTGGCTTTGAATGCTTTGATACCCTTCTAGGTGAAAGTAACCTCTCCCATTTTGTGTTTCACAGCGGTGGGGGACCCAGCACATCGAGGCATGTCTCGAGGGATTACGACAGGGGCTACGACCGAGGCTATGATCGTGGCTATGATCGCTACGAGGACCGAGACTATTACCGATCATACAGGTGAGTTCTTCCTCTTAATGGTCTGTTCGTCCCAATCTACCATTGACCCTGATTGGTCCCATGGGTTATATTAAAGGCCTCATCTATGAGTTTTTTTCTGTTGCTCTCCAGACGCAGATCTCCATCTCCTTACTACAGCAGAGGGGCCTACCGCTCTCGATCCCGGTCGCGGTCCTACTCGCCACGTATGTTCAAACTACATTTTTTACTATTACTTTGCAGTAGGGATCAGTATGATTTGCTGCATATAGTTAATGTAAAATTACATTCATGTAAGCTTCACACATACTTTCTGTTACTGGAAGACTTGAGGTTATGGCTCATATATTAAGTAATCAATATATTAAGTTAAGTTTAAATGTTTTATCAACAGATGCAATAAACCAAATATTTGAAATGTGTCCATATACCTCATGATCAGGGTCATTGCTCCATACGGTAGTTCCCTGCTTAAATGCCTCTCTTGTGTTTCCACAGGTCACTACTGAGCAGAAAGGAAAGATGAGTCAACAACAAATTAAATATTCTTGTTTTGGGACTTTTTTTATGTCCTGACCCGGTCCAAGCAGTGTTTTTAAGCTTGTGTGTTTGTGTGTTGTGTGTAAAACCATGGTCCTAAAAGTACAATCTGTGCCTGAGTACTACACTATTTGGGCTCAGATGAAACCAGTTATAACAATCACAAATGCCATTTAGCTGAGGGCTGGTCAGTATATGCTAGGCTCAACAGGGGTATGGGTTCATATGTTAGCAAGATTTTGTATGGCAAGTTGTCTATATTACATGGTCTCATTTTGCTCTGTTTGTAGCTAGTTTCTTAAAAACTGTTAAATCTTAGTGTCACTCTTGAATATGTTTCACATACCCCGTTTCTTCTTTATTTTGTCTTTTCATTTGTGCATTGTACACAGTATTTTTTAGGTGGTTGTATTTAAGCAATAAAAATTCTTTGTTCATGTCCTCATGTTGTTTTGTTTAATTTAACAGTGCAATTTAATTCTCATTTGTCCAAGCAGTTTTACAGGTAGGAACACACAACAAATATTATTGTGCAATAGTTCAGATACTGTCTCTGTTCTTGACACAAAAAAGAATATTATTACCGGTACTGTACTGCCATTCTATTCCAAGCTGACTAAAAAGCACTAAAAAAGGTTTCTTTAATAGGTATGGAATACTAATTGGAAATGAGCTTTTGAGTCTGCATTTCAATGATCCTCCATAATGTAGCCTTCTAAAGGTTGAAAAACCTACAAGTTTATATAGTAATTGATCAAATAAGGGTAAGTTAAATAAATAAATAGAAATCTGGAATCTTTAATGTACTTGACGACTATGGTGTTGTTAGATGACATGTAATTGACTGAATGGGAATAGAAATACGGCATAACTTGACGAATGGGATGTCAGACCTGTATGCACGACATGTTCTTGAACGCCTCCTGCACAACACCAACCTCTCGCGACCCCGGTAGTGTCAGAGTAAATGCTGTACCGTGGAAAGACCGGTAGTGTCAGAGTAAATGCTGTTTGTAAATGGATACTTACACAGTTCACCTTCATGCATGTATTGTTACAGTCTCCCCAGATATTACAATAAGCAAGAAAAGAGGCGCTTAGTTACTACTTTGGATCCATTTAGATCCCTTTCCGTACGCGTTTGTTTTTCGTCCGACCAATCAGAGTCTTCCTACGTCAAAACACTTCCGCTATGCCCTCTGCCTTGCCTTTCCACTGGAACGGCTGGTGTGAGCTCATATTTGGAGTGTAGACCACGTAGACCATAGCCTAATAACAACTATAAAGGTAATGGGACCGACATTTTCGCAGTTAAATAGCTTTTGTACAGTTTCTCAATGAGTGGAAAATGTAGACAATATTAACTCGTGCTTTGCCAGTCAGAATATCGGCCTAGCTAGTAGAGGTGGTGCTAGTTAGCTACCACTGGCTAGCTAGCATGCTGTAAAGCATATGAATGGGGCTGTCGATACACGTTTTCAGTCTCGCTAGCTCATCAGGGTCGAGCTTGCTATGTATCCAGACCGACCGGTTTAGACTGGGACTGAGGTATAGGAACAAATAAGCCTGGCACACTGTCAAAGATTTTTGTCTTGTTGCATGCTTCAGCTGTGGTAGCAATGTTTTGGGGACTTGCTGTGCATCTTGCGTGACTAAAATCTAATTACAGAAAGAATGTGGAATGGACAGTTCCCTAGATCTCTTTACTTGCCCCAGGGACTTGGCTCTCATTAAGTGTGTGGTCACTGTTATATGGTTTCCTTTAAAATGAGTATCAAAATTGAAATGAGTAGCCAACTTGCTCTGATAACTATTGCAGATGCCTCCAAAGAAGGGAGAAGCCCCAAAACAGCCTCCAATAATTGGACGGTTTGGAACTTCTCTGAAAATAGGAATTGTGGGATTACCTAATGTTGGGTACGTACATGCAACATTGAGAGAATTAACTAATTGCCGCTACTATAGTCATTCAACGCTAAATAGGGCACTGCTGACACTTTCCTGACTTTCTTCACCACAGGAAATCCACCTTCTTCAATGTGCTCACCAAAAGCCAAGCTGCTGCAGAGAACTTCCCATTCTGCACAATTGACCCAAATGAGAGCAGGGTGCCCATCCCTGATGAACGCTACGACTATCTCTGCAAATTTCACAAACCAGCCAGGTTTGTGTCATATCAGTGTGTTGCTAGTGTGTTCTGGTTGTTGGATGCAACTGGGCAAACATCCATGTCTTTCTGATAATATTCCCCCTCTCACAGATGATCCCTATATTCTCTCTCTGTCTGCCTGTCTCTCTCTTTCTCTGTCTACCTCTCTTGTCTCTGTAGTAAGGTGCCAGCATTTTTAAACGTAGTGGACATTGCTGGTCTGGTGAAGGGAGCTCATGCGGGGCAGGGACTTGGAAACGCCTTCCTCTCCCACATCAGTGCCTGCGACGGCATCTTCCACATGACTCGTAAGTTGCTTAGTCAGTCAGTGCTACAGTCCTCACCCACTGTAGTAGCACAAAGCTGAGTAGATGGGACAGGTGTTAGGAGGGCAAGTTAGAGCTATTTCCACATTGCTTAACATCAGTCAAAGGACCTCAAATCTCAACAAGTGTGAGTATTTGAAACAGACTGCATTCAAACGTGGGTCACCTGCGTGAGAGATGTTGCTGCTGCTGCTGCTTCTTCTTCATCTAGGCCTGAAAAGCTTCAGTCAGGGCTATCCGACTACATCTATCACTACTTGCGTATTTTAGGTGCATTTGATGATGAGGATATCATCCATGTGGAGGGTAATGTTGACCCAGTGAGGGACATAGAGATCATCCACGAGGAGCTGAGACTGAAGGATGAGGAAATGATCGCTCCAATCATTGACAAACTGGAGAAGACTGCCGTCAGGGGAGGTGACAAGAAACTCAAACCTGAATATGTAAGTAAAGTGTGTTTGTGTGTGCATGGTCTGTTTACCATTTATGTCACAAATCTCCTTTAAATCAGAGCGTACTCTATAATGAAGAGTATCAACCTATATAAACCCTCTTTAAACAGCTCTTTCTTGTTCTTGCTTCAGGATATCATGATAAAGGTAAAGAACTGGGTGACTGAGGAGAAGAAACACATCAGATTTTACCACGACTGGAATGACAAAGAGGTATGATTGATTGTGTGCTTGAATATGTTTGTGTGTGATGATCTTGTGCTAGGTTAGTGCATACAAGTCTACATGACTATAGTAATTCTACATTTTCCAAATTGATTTGTTATTACTGGGGTGGACCAGTAGACTGTGGCTGTGTATTCTCAGTATGGCAGATTTATGTTTGGTTCATGACTTGTGTCATTTTGATCTGGTCATTATTGCATTACTACAGTTTGTGATTCTCTGACAGGATGTGTATTATCTGAATGTTAGGGCTTCACCTGAGAAATTCATTACTCTGGGTTTTGAGAACTAGACTTTTCATGTTTTCCTTGATTTGTGCCCTTTCAATTGTTTCTGCAGATTGAGGTATTGAATAAATACCTGTTTTTGACATCTAAGCCCATGATCTACCTGGTTAATCTCTCAGAGAAGGACTACATCAGAAAAAAGAACAAGTGGTATGTTGGCTTTTACCTACACCTAACCTCAGTGTGTGTGTGTGTGTGTGTGTGTGTGTGTGTGCACACGTGTGCGCACCATGCAGGCTTTGTGCATGTATGTATCTATCTTTGAACATTCAGAATAGCTCACCTAGCCTCCTGTTCTCTGTAGGTTGGCAAAGATCAAGGAGTGGGTAGACGCCCATGACCCGGGTGCACTGGTCATTCCCCTGAGTGGAGCTTTGGAGTTTAAAATACAGGACATGTCTGAGGAGGAGAAGAATAAGTATTGCGAGGAACAGAAGACACAGAGGTGAGGCATGTACACACACATATGTACTACAATTTAACAAGAATAATTTGAATCAGATTCAGAATCAATTTAAATAACAAGTACAATAAATATACATTTTTGCACTGTGGACGTTTTTTTGTTTTTGCACATTATTATTGCAATTATTTTTTCTTTTGCACTAAGCATTTGTATATTTTTTTGTGGGGCATAGCTTATACATTTTTCATTCTTTAACTTTTGTTACTTACTTATGTTAGTTGTGTTATCCTATGTTGTTGTTGTTCTATGTAACTTGGCTGCTGTAACTAAATAAAGTACCTACCTACCTGCGTAAATTTCTCTTGGTACAGAGACATTGACAGCTCACAGTTTCACAGTGCAAGACTATGGACAGTAGTGTACATATCACTCAACATGTACACATTCATCATTCTCTAGAGGCTCAATACCTAATCCAAATATAAACAAGAGAAGCCCCACCAACAAATTTCAAAGCATGGGATTAAAGACATTGTTTCATTGTCAAACTGATTAACAGATCTCTTCATATAAGCACTAACAGCTGAACAAATAATTTCAGTCAGTTTTGAATAGCTTGTTTACATTTGTAAAGCTTGCACTGTTTCACAAAGCTTGATTTCCACCAACAAGTTAAACTCCTTAAACTTCCATAATCATGTTGAAATAACCTAAATCTACATGGTCAACTAAAACCAGTCAATCCACCCTCTAGAGATCATTTACTTTGTGTGCATCTCTGACTGTTTGTTGTCAGTGTGCTGACCAAAATCATAAAGGCAGGCTATGCAGGGCTACAGCTGGAATACTTCTTCACAGCAGGACCAGATGAGGTGCGAGCGTGGACCATCAGGGTAAGTGTGATCATAAATAAATTTGATGGATGTCTCTGTGCACTAATTAAAGAGTTGTTTCAAACTCCTATACATCCATTTTGGAAAACAAATGTCATCCAAAGACCCAGTCTGTAAAACAATTGTTTTTTACAAAATAAAGACAGTTTTGAATTTTGTTTTAAATTTGTGCTATTTACCATTTTTAAAGAGCAGATGTTGACTTTTTCAAATGGTGGATATTACATTTTTATAATAAAATTCTTCAAGAAGGCAGTGTGTCAATATATCAGCAGTTGTGTTGTTGTGCTCCAATAGAAAGGTAGCAAGGCTCCCCAAGCTGCAGGAAAGATCCACACTGACTTTGAGAAAGGCTTCATCATGGCTGAGGTGATGAAGTTTTCTGATTTCAAAGAGGAGGGCAGTGAAAGTGCTGCCAAGGTACGTATTTGTAATTATACTGTAAAACGCCACACTCTTGCATGTATGAGTTTGTCAATAACCAAGTAGACATAGATGCTGTTGAATACTGTTTTAATTTGTCCCTTGATCTCGCTCCCTCACAGGCTGCTGGGAAATACAGGCAACAGGGCAGGAACTACATCGTGGAGGATGGGGATATTATCTTTTTCAAATTCAACACACCTAACGCACCCAAGAAAAAATAAGGAGACCCTACAATTATAGCAGGGAGAACCCAGAATGCAGTCTAGTCTGGCCCTTGAGAGCTGCAGTGTCTGCTGGTTTCCGTACCGCTCTTGATTTTATGGGAACATTACACCCCCTGGTTGGCCAGAAGTATTTGCCCATCTGGTCTCCCAGGTCTGGACCACAGAGGAATTTCATTAAGTTGTTGAAATGTTCAAAAAATGGCAGATGAGAGCTGTAATAGGAGGAATATAGAAAATCATTCTATAGAAGCTGACTATACGTTCCAATCTGTAATATTTTGAGCAATTTTCCAATTAAATAGCCAACAATGTAACAAATGTAATAATAAAGAGAACATGCAAGCCATCACACAGTGCTACACTCAAGGCCGGGACTGTGTTGAGTTCTGGGTGGGATATTATTTTAGACAAAGCAAAGCAGGCATCTGTGACAGTGCCTGATCATAAACCTGAGTACAGAATGTTAATTGACACACAACTTCTATTGGCTTAGTTTGGGGTTGGGAGAAAACTGACTCCCCTACACACTATAAAGTTATCTTTCAACTACACCCTGCATAAGAGATGATGCTTCGTTGTGAATCAACAGATGTACAGTATTGCTCTGTGGATCACCTGGCCAGGACTGTATAGCTTGAAATGCATCTTCTTTCTGAGTAATCTCTGACCCCCCCATCCACCAACCAAGTATTTTGCCAAATTGTGGACTTAGATAGAAATCCTGTCCTCTTATTGAAGTAGAATGAGTTGGTGAGGAATAGTGTATAGAGATAAACTTTCAAGATGTTACTGTAAGCGAGCCAGGATATAAAAGTCATGCTTATGGAAATGCATGTGCTGCGCCTTCACTGATGTGTCCACGCTCAATAAAAGGGGACAAACCTATACGATGGCCTTGCGTATTCCTAACTTGTTTTAGCTCTTGTACGTATTTAGGAAGTGGACATGAACTCAAGGGAAAAAGTAAGTTATGTGATGGGAGTGATGTGCTGCAAAGGATGGGTCATGTGAAAATTGTATTTTAAGTATAGATGAGAAAACCTCCAGGTGGTGGCAAATTTTGACGCTCTAGACTGAGCAGAACAAAACTTTAATGCCTGCTTAGCGTCGCCGTTCTAGTACAACATTAGCGGCACAAAGACATGTGACTGATGCAAAAAATAACCAGTGCGCAAATTAAAAAAATACGTGTTTATTAAACAAAGGGCAAGATTTCGACATCAAGTTTTCCTGATGTTACTCCATGGATTCAACCGCATTCCATTTCTGTTCTCGTCCAACAGCAAACAGGAAACTTACGTGCTATAAAAATGATTGACATCTTGGTTGGCCATAGACGTCTCACTTAACCCTCGACTAGCCAATCATTTTAGAGAAGAACGGCGGGACTTCCTGTAATGTGATGCAAATTCGACGGTCATGCTTGTTAGTCCCACCTTTTTGTGTTTCCCGCACCGTCAATCAAAATAGAAAAAAATAGACCCGAATTCACCGATCAACACTAGCCCGCCTTTGATAAAATAATCATGTTCGGAGTTTAGTTGATCAGATAATCTTCCGATTACTACCATTCACGCTATGACTGGTACGTAAACATTTAGCGCATCGAAGCGTACAACTAATCGGTGAGTTTGTGCAACCTACAGCAAAGCAAGCTACGTCTTTTAATCTTTTGCCAGAGCTCCAGTGCTAGCTAGATATGGTTAGCTAACTAGCTAGCTGGCTAGCCACAGAGTTGACAAAGTAAACATTCAATCTGAGCCGAAATCGCCTCAGAATCGTCGTTGCAAAGTTGAGTTTCGCAGTCAACTCCTTTTGGACTGAAGAGTTGGGATGCTTTGCGAGCTTTTCTGGGAGGCAAGAGTTGAAGATTACAGAGTTTTGCTCAGTTTCCCCCTCTCTCCCTGCTAGCGCTAGAGCAGCCTTTGAAACAAGGAGAAATGGCGTCCGCGGACGTGGACAGCAGTCAAAGCGAGTTTCTGCAACACGGCGGCGGAGCGGAAACACAGGTATCCGACATATTAGGTCGTCTTTTCGCTTTCTCCTACCTATGATTGCTGGATGTTTTTGAGAGCATGAAGTTCACACGTTTTAAAATTTTGATGCATGGGGTGAAAGCCGTACACTTCCTGTGTTCCCCTCAATAACGGCCACCCACTTTACCCCTCTAAAACCCGCCCATAGTGGGTAGGACACTGAAGTCAGTCACTTGGGTCGGCTCGCTGAAAGATAGCCCGTGTACCTTGGGCTGGGAAGATGCAGTGGGCGAGTAGTGTAGTATGGGATAGCGTCGATAATCAAAACAGTAGCGTTCACTTCGACAGTAATAGTCACCCATCCCCCACGTCCCTGCACTCGACCATTTCCATGCAGGCTAGGGAGCATGCAACCTGAATCTGTGTCTCTGTGGTGTAACTTAGCCAGCTAAAGCCTGTTTTCATCGATTCTTTGTATCATTACAAACCTTGCTTGCCCCCTCTGTCTTCCTATGATTCACTCCTTAATGTGTCAGCAACGTCTCTCCATCAACTGTTTTTCAAACAATAGCCAGACTGGTTGAGTTGAGATGCTCCCCCCTTCTCTGATGAATTACTGTCTCCTTGGGGATGTAGGAGGTATGATCTATTCTCATTAATTAAAAATTGTTAATTTTACTCTCAGACAACAGATATGTCAGCCATTCAGCTAACGGGTCCAGACAGATGGGAGGTTTTAACTCCAGTCTCTGTGAAGGAAGACCAGGGAGTTGTTCACATTCCAAACTCGGGAATTGTCACGTCCAACGGGCAGTATGTGCTTCCTATCGGGAGTATTCCCAACCAGCCCATTTATGTTACAGCATCTGGGAATGAGGCCTCAGCCAATGGAGTGTCTGGTATTCAGTATCAGGTAAAAGAAGACACACAAACACACACACATTTAAGACGCAGTAGGTTTTGTTTACTGGCAGTGATGCTGACCAGAATTGTCACCCCTTCCCCCAGGTCATCCCCCAGATCCAAAATGCAGATGGAACACTTGCAGGATTCCCAGCACAGGGATTAGATGACGGCACGGGACATATCCAGCTCATCCCCGATGGCAACCAGGGCAACCTTGGAATCAGTGTTGCCACAACGACAACCACAGACCTTCTGACGCAGGCGGGGCAAGTGCAGTCAATCCAAGGTGTCTCATTGGCTGGGGGGTCAACATACACTGGCACGGTACCTGTAGGGTTGCCCGGCAATATAACCTTCGTTCCCATAAACAGCCTGGATCTGGAGTCACTAGGGCTGGCGGGCGCTCATACGGTCCCTATAACAGCAGGTGTCACCGGGGTAACTGCCGATGGTCACTTGATCATGGGAGGTCAAACGCTGGAGAGTCAGAATCAGGAGGGAGGAGTCAAACAGTCACTAGTGACCGTGAGTGATGCTAACCCAGAGCTCTACGTGCCAACCACCACCACTTCCTCCTCTACATCCTCCCATCTTCCTGAGACCATCGATGGCACTGGTGTTCTGACCCAAGCGACCGCTGTATCAGCTGGCATCTCTGACCCTTCTTCAGAGAACTACAACTCCCACAACCACCTGCAACAAATCCAGGTCAGAATGCCTCAGTATAACATCTCTGTGCCACATGGTTGTATGCTTTGATGCCACATTATAGCACAATAGTGTCATGTTAAATTCTGTTATTGTACATGACAATTTCTGCTTGTCAAAGCACCTTTTTATTAATCAAATGTAACTATCCCTTGTGCTGTTCAACTAGGGTGAGCTCCTTCGTAGAAACCTGGCTTGAATGTTGGGTCTCACCCACTGCCTTTTATTCTGACTTATTTTACTGTTGGCTATATTGCAGGTGTCAACTTCCAATGCCACCACAATCTCCCAGCCCATCCTACAGCTGTCTGGGGACAGCCAGGCTCAGGGCCAGGACCTGGGAACAGGGCAGACTCTACAGAGCGTACAGCTGGTCAATCCGGGGACCTTCCTCATCCAGGCCCAAACAGTCACTGCTACTGGGCAGATCCAGTGGCAGACCTTCCAGGTAAGATATGAGGAGCATGTAGAGATGTTATTTTCCAGTTTATTTCATGTTTCGGGTCAGCAGGGTGGCCCCGTGGTTAAAAAGACATTCAACCAGACAGCCCGGGTTCAAGCCCCGTGACAGCCAGCATTCATCCTGCTGAACTGTCCTTGAGCTAGTCCTTACTGGCTCCAGGGGTACTGCTTTGTAGTTGACCCTGCACTCTGACCTCGCAGGAGGGGGGGCAGTGAAAAGAGAATTTCCGTCCCAGTAAAGTATCATGCTCAAAACATGCATGCATTTTTATCAGCCAGTTTCAGGGCTGTGTGCTCAGAACCTGTTGTGTGATCCCTGTGTTTCTTCCACATTTCTCTCCAGGTTCAGGGTGTCCAGTCTCTCCAGGGTCTCCAGTTGCCCCAGGGCCAGGCCCAGCAGCTGACCTTAGCCCCAGTCCAGACCCTCCCTCTGGGGCAGGCAGGCCATGTCAGCCTGCCTAACCTCCAGACCGTCACAGTCAACTCTGTAGCACAGGCTGGAATGCAGTACACACAGGGAGAGGACGCTAGTAGTCCAGCTGGTACGGACACATACTTCTACGTCCACACACAATTTATTGCTCATTTTACCTTTATCTTCACTACTATCAATGTAAAAAAAACTCAAAGTTTCTGGATTTTAAATTTTTTTTACTTGACTTGAAAATTCATATGGTCGTTTTGATTACCTTCGGGGTTCATGAAACCCATTCAAAACCATTACACTCACCGGCCACTTTATTAGGTACTCCTGCTCGTTAACGCAAATAGCTCCTCCAAACAGCAAATCATGTGGCTGCCACTCAATATATAAAGCATGCAGACATGAAGTGGTTTAGTTTTTTGTTCGACCAAACATTAGAATGGGCGAGATGCGTGATCTAAGCGACTTTGATTGTTGGTGCAGAAACAGCTGCCCTCCTGGGATTTTCTATAGACTATATTCTCTAGAGTTTAGAGAGATTGGTGCGATAAACAAAAAACATCCAGTGAGCTGCAGTTCTGTGACCAAAAACACCTTGTTAATGAGAGAGGTCAGAGGAGAATGGGCAGACTTGTTCAAGTAACAGAAATGCCACAAATGCTCAAATAACAGCTCTTTACAAAGTGGTGTGCAGAAGGACACTTTGTTGAATCCATGCCGTGAAGAATACAGGCTGTTCTGGAGGCAAAAGTGGGTCCTACCCAGTACTAGATAGATGTACCTAATAAAATGGCCAGGGACTGTATATTCCCAACAAATGCATGACCGCCAATCTTTAAATTAAGTTACTTTTTGGTAATTCCCAAACCGTTAACAGTTTAGAGATGGGAGTCATTGCTCAGTCTCCCCCATTTTCTCCCTGGTTCAGACATCCAGATAAAGGAGGAGCCGGACTCTGAGGAGTGGCAGCTGAGTGGGGACTCCACCCTGAACCCCAGTGACCTGAACAACCTGCGTGTCCAGATGGGAGAAGAGGACATGGAGATGCCCAGTGGCGAGGGCAAGAGGCTCCGCAGAGTAGCCTGCACCTGCCCCAACTGCAAAGAGTCTGGAGGAAGGTGAGCCTCCCTTGCTTTACTAAACACAGTTGAACATTATGTCCCTAAACCTGTAATTTGCTGGTGTCCTTCAGAACTTTATTTCCAATTGAACATACCCATTGTACTAAGACTACTTTGTTTTCTACCAGCTTTATGTTTCTGTATTTGAGTTAAATTGGCCTATATCCAATTTAGGTAGCATTTAAAAGGTCCTAAAAAGTCTTGATTTCTGCTTTCTGTGACCTGCAGATACTCACTTCCATGTAAATACAAATATTTGATGTGTCCTTGCACCCTAGTGATGCAATAAATACATTTATTTGCACGAAGAGTGCATTCTTGTTTCTGTCATCTGACTATAATTTAGCTTTATGGGCAGTCAAATTGCACATTTTCATGGTGTGCGTTATTTTTGAGTTATGCATTCTTATGTTAGAATTGGAAGAGCGGGGGATCAGCCACTGTAGTTGTGTCTTCTTCTCAATCCCCTCTTTTTCCTTCTCAGAGGTTCAGGCATGGGTAAGAAGAAGCAGCATATCTGCCACATTCCAGGCTGTGGGAAGGTGTATGGGAAGACGTCTCATCTCCGAGCCCACCTCCGCTGGCACAGTGGAGAGAGACCCTTCGTCTGCAATTGGATGTTCTGTGGCAAGAGGTTCACCAGGAGTGACGAGCTTCAGAGACATAGGAGGACACACACAGGTGAGACGACGCCTACACAAGTCCTCTTTCACATCGCCTTTTATACAGCACTGTGCAAAAGTCTTAGGCACCCTAGATTTTTTTTTTAAATATAAATTTGGTCTTAGATGTATTTTTTTGTTATCTGAATTAGTGTTTTTCATTACTACTCTTTCGAGTAATTTTTTTGATATTTGGAAACTTTTCATTATTTTTGAAAGCATCTTCACTTTACGGATTGTGTTTTTTTTTTTTTTTACATGCGCCTAAGACTTTTGCACAGTACTGTAGTTGTTTTTTTTATGGTATTTTATTTCTTACTGGCTTTTATTTATTTAAGTGTTTTATTGTCTGGAAAGTATTTTGTAAACTATACAAAGAAAGCTAATGAAGGCCTGTCACAGTATGTTTGGAAAGTGCACCCTGTTGCTAGAGTGACCACAAAAGCAAAGATTGGATTCATCCTCCCTGATGAAGCAGAAAAAGCTCAAAGGAAAAACTATCCTGGGCCCGGGCAGCAGGCCTGTATATTCCTTTATTTGGACATTGTCCTGTTGGTCACCATACCAGTTAAGTCAAAAAACACACACCAAAAAAGGGAGAAAATGAGTAGAGAATGAGAAAATCTGTAGCAGCTCCAACGTTGGTAAGTAATGTTAAATGATATGTGGTTAAGTCCATAGTTCCATAAATCATCAGTTATATTGAGTTAATGATATCTCTTTAAAAAAATATGAATCTACAGGTCATCTAATAAAACCACTACCAACTTTGTATTACTAAATGGTGAGCCATTTAGTTATACTTCTTACTTTGGACAATGCTAGTCAGCTACTATTACACAGTATGTATGCTGAAGAGTCAGCATTGAGCACCTCAGGGAATGATCTACCTGGGACACGGAGGATTTTGGTGTTCTCATCACTTCATTGCTAATTTGACCAACAGTAGAATTTCCCAAAAACTTGCTGCATTCCTTTAATGTCTCTGGGTTTTCAATTTATAAAATGGGCAAAAGGGTCAGGGATGGGGCGTCCTGCAGGCTCAGTAATCTAAGGCGCATACCACATAACAGCGAATCTGGCCCGGGACCCATGTCGCATGTCATCCCTCCTCTTTCACCCAATCTTTCCTGTCTCTCTCTACCGCTATCTATCAAATATGCCCAAAAAAATGCCCAAAAAAAATCTTAAAAAAAAAGGTCAGGGAGGAGGAAGTGGTAACACTACAAACTGTCATTTTGTTGTCATTCCTCCGTTCTGTGTTGTTGTTATTGCACATAATGCTTAATGTCACACGTGTTCCATATGGGAGGTTTATTTCTACCCGCTCACTGTTTCACCCTTTGATTGTGTCTGGCAGGAGAGAAGAAGTTTGTGTGCACGGAGTGCTCGAAGAGGTTCATGCGTAGCGACCACCTGGCCAAGCACATAAAGACTCACCAGAATAAAAAAGGCGGGGTTTCCTCCTCCTCGTCTCCGCCCCCTAACGACACCATCATCACCACCGATGGAACCACACTCATCCTCCAGACAGCCACCACCCACGACCTTGTAGCAAATCAGGAGATCCCTTTGCAGCTGGTCACCATGGCACCCAGTGAGGTCATGGAATGAGAGGGGAGTGGCTTATTGTGAACTGGCCTATCACAGGGACCGCTTGGGCTTTTCTCTTCCTTTTTCCTTTTTTTTTTTTTGGTTTGTTTTTTACATATGAATATATACGTAAATATATATGACAAATATATATATTTTAAGTAAGAGTTATCATGACTTTATGTTTGTTTTTTGCAGTCTTTTTATAGGCGAGCAAAAAAATAACATTAAAATGTGGTTGCTATGTACACACGCGCAAACACACACATACAGGAGAACATGCATAGACACTCAAACACGACATGAATACTCAACACAATGAAATGCCTTATTTTGTATCATACTCTTGTATAAAATGCTGGAGGTGCATGTATTTTTTAAGCTTTGCGGATGTAACAGTAATGGAGATAAATGTGTTTGTCAAATGATGAGAATGGCTGGTGATGGGTTTTGTAAGAGGGAAAAGGAACCTCTCCGTGGTTGTGAGAGTTAAACATTCTGTTTGAAGCAGCATGGCGTCTGCATTGGACTGTCGCGCTGTTGACCGCATGAACTAGCACTTTGTTACGCCATGCCACAGCGCCACCACAATCACTGATCTCCAACAGTACAGTCATATTGATGTCACGCCGTGCTGCTTCAGGGAGAACAGATGTTAGATGGTGGTCAGAGTAGGACGACAGTGCCACTGTTGAACTGATTTAAAGTTGGTCTCGTGTTTTCCACCCCAAAGCCCTTCCTGGGAACTGGGAAAGATTCAAGTCGTTCTGAAAAAGGGCAATTTCTTCCAGTATCTGGTCAGTCTGAACAGAATGTCTTTGTCATCTGTCCTCACAAGCACACCCGCCCGTTGTGCTTACCCAAGTGAAAGCATTTGTTTAAAATGTATTTTATTTTCCTTTTCACACATTTGTTTTGTTGTAAATTCATATATCAGTTTTCCATGTCTCTTGCCAGTCTGGGTGTTGTCTGAATCAAGCCTCATAGTGATCACAGGATGAGGAAATGTAGACTGGTTACCTCTGAAGGGCTCTTGTCATTGTCAACTCTGTATGGTGGCAGGGAAAAAAAACCATGTACCAGTGTTGCCATGTGACGAACACGGAGAAATGTATGCAACAAATCAATGAGCTCGTGCAGAAGTGTTATCAAACATTCCAGTTGGACACCGGATGATGTGGAATTACTGATTTTTGCAATAACTGTTGTTGGTAATTCTGGTCAGACGTCAGTCAGTCTAAAGGAAAACAATCATGCCATTGTTTTTTTATTTTAATGTAATCTTTTCCTCAGTTTGTCCATGTTTGTTGCATTCATTTACATGTATATCTTATTTTCACATTGTTTATAGAAGCCATTACTTAAGTTAGTTAACTGAATCTGTTGTATCAAAACCTTATTTTAAGTGATTTTTTTTTTTTTTTTTTTAAAGAATTTGTGTAAAATTTGAATGTTACTTTTTGTAAAACCTTTTTTCAAATGGATCACAATAAAAGTCTGAAACCTTCCAGTAACAAGCTGCATGCGTGTCAAGCTGCCGCTGACTGCACCCCCTGCGGCTACGGGCTCTTGGGTTGTAGTTACTGATTCCTTGATCATCAGGGAAACTAGTCATCTTAAGCCAAACACGATCATAGGTAGAAAAGCCTTTACAGACACATAAAGGTGACAACACGCTGAACCACAGGCTGTTGGGTACTTTGTCTGGGATTTTATTGAACTGAAAATAATATCCAACATTAACAGTACAGGTAGTCAAATCAAAGACAGGAGCAGTTGGATGATCATGACAAATCCTTGGATATTTTCTTGACAAAGGAACAGAAAAACATTTGTGGCCAAGATCTGATCTCATGGTTGCCCTTCCCTTAAGAGTGATGAATGATTTATATGATTCAATTAAACACAAGCTGGCCCTTCTGTCATAAATTCAGTGTCATGTAGCATCTTTCCATACATTGCCTATGTAGCCTGAAACATCTTTCCCTGAGAGTTACGCTGTGACATCAACTTTCCACAGCACACTGGGGATTCAATCAAGCCTGCCTGTATTTTTTTATGTTGAAAACCAGTCCATGAGTGTAAATATAAACAGATATAAAAAGGGTCTGTTGTTCAGGGCTTCATATGATAAATGCTGATAGTGGCTGGGCAGGATAACACTCAACCATTCCTTTAGCTGGAGATTCTTTACAGCTAATGTGATCTGACTGGTGGGTCTACAACGGCATAAAAGATAAATTTATATTGTATTTGCATTGAGACGCAACATTATTTTCCCATACTTTTCAAATAATTTTTTTCATGATTTTCCAGGCCTGTGTATGAACCCTGTGTAAACCATACAACTGACTAAATTGATTCACATCAGCAGACCAAACTATCACCTTTACCTAACCAGAGGAAGGCCTAGCTACTATTACTGAGTAGAAATAGGTTATAGACAGATGGTTGGTTTGTCAGACAGTTAGGCCCAAGTCAACC